>LBNU01005870.1:115983-126434 GCA_014162995.1 Artemisia annua | reverse complement strand
TGTGTTTCTAACTGGTTTTTATCACTCAATACACAGGTTTCATTCAAGGATTCAAAAGATTTCACAAAATAACGTACGACTTCAAAGATTTCGAAAAATTCTTGTATAAGAATTTTTCAAGAAAAAGTTTCGAGATCTTTTCTCATAAACTTTATGGAGATCTTTCAAAATATTTTCGAGATCTTTTCATGACTATTGTTATCGAGAAAATCTTAGAAAATTTTTGAAATCTCTCAATAAAGTTTTCGAGAAAACATTATCGAGATCTTTTCAACTTAATGTTATCGAGATCTTCTTTCCAAAAATTATCGAGATCTTTTACACTTGAAATTTTTTAAGATCTTTTCAGACCATGTTTTCGAGAAACTCATCTAAAGAGTTTTCGAGAACTTTTGCTCATCAAACTTTTCGAGATCTTTTCTAAGGAAAATTTTCGAGATCTTTCTTGGACTAAAGTTTTCGAGATATTCATTAGTGATAGTTTTAGAGAACATTGTTTGTAACAATTTCGAGATCATGTGTAACTTATTTTTGAGTATTCAAGTGATTGTAACTTTTCGAAAACTTGTATATTGGATGATTCCTCATCAATATGTGTATTGTGAGAATGTTATTTAACTTGTGACTGTATTGTGTTATTAAACATGTTACCAAAAGACTTATGTGCATCAAATGATATATCATCTAAGTTACATGTTAAATAATAATATCGTCATTAATCACATATTAATTAACTGGACCATGAGTGCAACATATATATCTTTGAATATCAAACGTGAACTCGGACTAATAACTAACATATCTGAATGTTTGATTTCATGACATGACACTTTCAGAACACAAATGGCTCAACACGATGAATCAGTTCCAAAACAACAGAACCTCCCACTACTTGCACTTGGTGAAGTCCTCCCTGCTGACTACGACGTAGGCATTGATCAGAACAATCTTCGCATCGACTTCAACAAACTTAGCATACCTGATGACACATGCAAGATTGTCAAGAACATTCTTCTGGCTCATCCATGCAAGCCATTGCTCACCAAATCCACATCAGTACCAATCTTCTACATCCATCAGTTCTGGCACACTACTAAGGTCAATTTGGACGACAAATCCTTTGCCGTCATGCTGGATCGTCAACAATACACCGTTGATTATGATACTCTTCGTGAAGCTCTCATGTTACCAACTTACAACGAATATCATCCGATGCTGACTGAACTGGAAATCCTTGACTACTTCATTGATCTTGGATACGATATTCCTGATAATGAATCACTCACACTTCTTTCAAAATTCAATGTCAAATATCTGCCGCAACCATGGAGAACTTTCTACATGCTGATTGTCAGATCCATCTCAGGAAGAAAGAGTGGTCATGAGCATCCAAGGGTAGAACACATGCAAGTATTCTGGGGAATGATGACCATGACACCGATTAACTTTGCTGCACCAATAATGAGCGACATGCTCCATCACATTCATACTGATCGTGACAGGGCCGTGATTCCGTTCATTAGGTTCACCAAACTACTCATAGCATACTTCTGTGAGAAAACCCCTGACTTCATCAAGAGGATGCACGACAGGACAGAACCGAAAGACATATTCAATGAAGACCCAAAGATTTCCTTTGTCAAGTCCATCAGGTTCATTCCAAGAACCAAAGGCATGAGAATCCCAGATCATTTCTTGGATGACGAAATCAGAAAAACTCAGAACTTCAAAATCTATGATAAAGCATTCAAGGCTGGGAGAGTTGGTTTCAATGAGAAAAAAGATGAACCAGCAACTATTGTTCAAACCCAGAGCAGGAGGGGTGGCAAGTCTGGAAGCTCTAGCAGTACCACAACTACACAAAAACCAAAGACTGCCCAAAAGCCACCCACCAGACCTAGAAGGAAAGCTGCTCCAAAGCAGATTCCTCAAGATGAACCATCAGCTTCATCATCTGAAACGGAAACCGACTCTGAGTTCGGCTCTGAATCTGATGACGAAGAAGATTATGTAAGAAGGTCAAAGGCTCAGGATGAGAAAGAAGATGAAGAAGAGGAGTTTCCAGGGCTTGAACTTACAAAACAACTAAGCAAGGAAACTGCCGAGTAAGAACAAAGAAGAGGCACGGGTATTACCATTAACAAACCAAGTGATGCTATTCATGATGAAGAAGCAGAAGATGAACCAACTGCAGAGCCACTGGTTGACAAACGTAAACTCAAGAGTATCATTGTCGACACCAGGGCTGAAAAGAAGCAGGAAGAGAAAGATTTCAGGGCAGCTGTACTACTCAATCTCCAACATCCACAACCTCATCAAACACCGACTAATCTTCAAGGANGCTATTCATGATGAAGAAGCAGAAGATGAACCAACTGCAGAGCCACTGGTTGACAAACGTAAACTCAAGAGTATCATTGTCGACACCAGGGCTGAAAAGAAGCAGGAAGAGAAAGATTTCAGGGCAGCTGTACTACTCAATCTCCAACATCCACAACCTCATCAAACACCGACTAATCTTCAAGGACATGAGGCTGGCTCTAGTAGCACTGTAGTTCCTCAGATCGAAACCGAACAACGTGACCCTGAAGGGAACATCATCATGGAAGAAGCTACAGAGGAAGAGCAAGAGCAGACATAATACATCACACCTGAATTCGTTGCTAAAGTTCAGAGAGATGAGGAAATTAAGAGGGAAGCTAAAGAAGAGACGGATAGTCTGCTTCGTGGACTCGATCAAGACGAAGAACTCATTGACACTGATCAATATATCAACAGTCCTCCGCACTCATCTTCAAAAAATCCCCCGACTCAATCAGGCACAAGGGATCCCTCACCTCCTCCATCAGAACCAGAGCATAAATCATCTTCATCATCATCATCACATCACTCTTCACCACCACCAACAGAGAAATCATCTAAAAGCAAATCAATCAAGAAACGGAAGGGAGGCAAAGCATCATTGACAACATCAAAGCGGATCAAGAAAGCTTTTGATTTGGCAAGGAAGAAAAGGAAGGAGACACAACAACACAACAACCAAAGACTGCCCAAAAGCCACCCACCAGACCTAGAAGGAAAGCTGCTCCAAAGCAGATTCATCAAGATGAACCATCAACTTCATCATCTGAAACGGAAACCGACTCTGAGTTCGGCTCTGAATCTGATGACGAAGAAGATTATGTAAGAAGGTCAAAGGCTCAGGATGAGAAAGAAGATGAAGAAGAGGAGCTTCCAGGGCTTGAACTGACAAAACAACTAAGCGAGGAAACTGCCGAGCAAGAAAAAAGAAGAGGCACGGGTATTACCATTAATGAACCGAGTGATGCTATTCGTGATGAAGAAGCAGAAGATGAACCAACTGTAGAGCCACTGGTTGACAAACGTAAACTCAAAGAGTATCATTGTCGACACCAGGGCTGAAAAGAAGCAGGAAGAGAAAGATTCCAGGGCAGCTGTACTACTCAATCTCCAACATCCACAACCTCATCAAACACCGACTAATCTTCAAGGACATGAGGCTGGCTCTAGTAGCACTATAGTTCCTCAGACCGAAACCGAACAACGTGACCCTGAAGGGAACATTATCATGGAAGAAGCTACAGAGGAAGAGCAAGAGTAGACAGAGTACATCACACCTGAATTCGTTGCTAAAGTTCAGAGAGATGAGGAAATTAAGAGGAAAGCTAGAGAAGAGACGGATCGATTGCTTCATGGACTCGATCAAGACGAAGAACACTTTGACACTGATCAACTCATCCACACTCCTCCGCACTCATCTTCACAAAATCCACCTATTCCATCAGGCTCACCTCCAAAGGATCCCTCACCACCTCCATCAGAACCAAAGCATGAATCATCTTCATCTTCATCATCACATCACTCATCACCGCCACTAGCAAAGAAAACATCCAAAAGCAAATCTGACAAGAAGAAGAAGGGAGGCAAAGCAGCTTTGACAGCATCAAAGTGGATCAAGAAAACTCTTGATTTGGCAAGGAAGAAAAAGAAGGAGACACAACAGCCAACTGGAGATCTTAATGACCAAGTGCAACAACTCTCCAAACAGGTCAAAATTTTGACTTCACAAGTCAAAGATCTTCAGGATGCAAGTGCACTTGTCGACAAAGTTCTACATGCCGACATGGACGGGATGATCAAGGATTACACAACAGAATATCTCAACGAAAATCTCGCTGCAATGACTGAACCGGCTGTGTCTGCACTTATTGAGCCAATTCGTTCTAAATTGAATACCAGGATCAAGCACAACATTGAATGAATGCTTGAGTCAACTCCATTCTACCTTTGCACTAACAGGGCTCCTCCAACACCGGAAGAGCTATCTACTGAACAACTGCAAACACTGTTAGCTGTCAAGCTCAGAAACAAGGAGGATAAGACACCTGAAGAATCAACGATGTTCGAGGCACTTCAAGCCATTGCCTCAAAAGAATCTTGCAAGGAAGCTGCCGGTAAACACAAACGATAAAGGAAAGATGATGATCCTGACTCAGATCCGAAAAGCAAGAAGTCAAAGAAGTCAAAGAAGTCAGAAGCACCATCTTCATCACACCAGCCCCACAAGACTTCTAAGGCTCCTCCTTCCAAACAAAGAGCTCCAGCATCCGGTTCCGGTCCGACACAATCAGAGGCACCATTCATGCTTCAACCGTTTGACACTCAGGAAGAACCAGAAACAGCAATACCCGAATCAGAAATTCCTGAATTTCAAACCGGTCCATCGTCTCCAAAAGAGAAGAAGAAGTCCTCAAAGTCAAAGAAGCAGAAGAAAAATACTACTCAATTCTCATGGCTAGATGTGGACGAAGTTCATGACTCTGATTGGTTGACAACGATGATCAAAGCACAACCACCGCTTGAGACCGACGAACCATTGCCGGGTAATACTTTGCAGATGATTCAGAGTATTATGTCAGGTTTACAAGTTGAAAGGTTGTCAAAGACTGAACTGAAGCGGATTAATCATGAAGCGATGGACTTTCTCAAAAGGAGATCCGGGAACAAAGTAGAACTCGATTACCACATGGAGAACATAGCATGGGCTTTATCTGGCTCGTTCGACTGGCTTAACCCTGAATCGAATGTCGATACTGAAACGAAGAAACCTTACTTCACGGACTGGACAAAACCACTACCTCTACTTGGCTTTCCAGAAAAACCTAAGATCCCCTACCGACGTTTCTTCAACAACGACTTCCAATACCTTCAGCATGCACACGAGACCTCCAAGGAACGATATGCATCTTCACTCATACTTTCAATTCCAGCTGCCCGATATGAATTACCAGACATTGAAGAGCACGCACCAATCTACTGCAAATCAGTTGTCCAATACAACAGGGACGCTCTTCTCGGTATTCAACACTAGCCGGAAAAACGAAAGCTTGGCTACACCCACAGACTACATCTCAAGTCCAGTGAGAATGTGAAGCAACCGCTTCGTATCGTTGCCATACTGGAGATCGTGGAAGAGAAGAAATTCAACTACGCCTTCTTGAAGGAAATCGTCGTCAAGAGACTAGACGAGAAGAAGTACAAGTTTTGTGAAGCAGACTTCCCAGATTTGAACCTGAATGACATTGAAGATATGTATCTGCTAAAAGTTCAAGGAAAGCTGCTCAACTTTGAACAAGACACACAGTACAACTTCATCGCATCTCTCCTACTCCACATCAGACGATTAATTGTTCAAGAAAGAGTGGAAGATCTTCAGCTGGGAGTGGAAAGTTATCAGAACACCATCAACCTTACTCAACCACAACTCATGATTCCTGAAATTACCGGGATGTCACAATACTCTCTCGTGCAACAACCGGCATTTGGAGTCATCTACCTCAACAGCAAGCATCAGCTTCGTTTCATGAGGTTCGATGAGATTCAGAAGTTTTGTGATGTCACACTTCAACGAGTTCGTAATGGGTTAGCAGAAAGGTTGGAGGATGAAAAGAAGAGGCTGAAAGAGGGAAGACCAACTAGGTGGAAAGCTAATGGACGCAGAATGATCAGAAACTTTGTCCATACGATTGAAGAAAGGCTATATCGACGACAACAGATCAGAAGGTTGGAAAGCTATATCGGTGTTCGACCATCATTTCCGGTCTTGACATTTCGCCGACCTGATCCAAAGTTCACAGTCTTCGATGCTTAGCTCAGCTCCCATACTTCTGGTACAAAAATTTCAATATATTTATAATATTGTTTGATTTGTAATTACTAAGGCTTGTGCACACATAACAGTGTACAACCCGCACTTTGTAATGAAAGGACCCTGTGGTACGCATCAGTGCCACAATCCTAATATAAGGAGCGAAAGCTTCTTACTTTTGAGTAGATTTAATCAAACCTTTCAGTATTTTTCAAATCTGCTCAAAAGACAAGTATTACACCTCAATAAGTAATCACTTGTTGAGGGGGAGTACTTGAATCAAAACATCGTTCTTAAATCTTCAAATCTTGTTGATCTCTCCCCATAAGACTCAAAAAGGCATATTTTAATCAAAACCGTTTACAAAAACAACATTTGATATGCTATTTTTGAGGGGGAGAAAAAGAAAGTGATTAAAATATGATGTCAAAAAGTCTTATCTCGTACGAGCTCGACTCAGAATTGACCCACGAATTGACGAAACAACAAATGTCTGAATTCGAAAGGATTTATCCGATTAGAAAGTACCGTTTCGAGAAACTCTTTCTAGTTGTTTACTTTGACGGGTCTAACTTCCTTTTAGGAATGTTAACAACATCAAGTTAGTTATTAGGGCTAGTTATCACCTAAAAGCTGATAATGCATCCCTTTAACTAAGCAACGTAAACGTGTCCCTCGGGTACATGACTATTAAGAGTGGATCAATTCAAAAAGTGCCAACTCTTTCCACATATGCAAATTTCTGAAAATAATCATGAGCATATGTTGAGGGGGAGTATTTCATATAAAATCCAAAACCTCAAAGTGTTAACAAAAAGTTTTACACTCTTACACACTTTGAGAGATTTTCAATGATTTGGTTTAAAGGCATCAATAGGATAGTTATGGAGTTACAAGGTGACTAAGGATAGGAAAAACCGTCCTATGATCCGCCTAAACCGGAGGGATCTACCCAAGGACATCACCAATAGTTAGAAATTAGAAGTCCTTAGGTATGATATAACAAAAGGAGAAAAGAATGAAAGGAGAAAGAAGGGGTTGAAGAATTAAAAAGAAAATGAATGAAAAGGGTGAAAAGAAATAGCCCTCCATTTTATCAACCATAGGTCAGACACCGGGTTCAATTCATATGCTACTGGTCGTTGCTAAGGCGACACCGGTATTGAAGATAAAAGACGTCATGGACCCAGTGACGCAATGCACCTAAACCTTCTTAGCCACTCAGGCATCTCTCAAAAGATGTTTGTTTCATTCTCACGGGGAACCAGTGTAATCTATCGATCGTCTATTAGAGATGGTTGATATTGAAACAGGAGGCCCTCTGCTCCATGCCTCCGCATAGGAAACCAAATGTGCACTTATCGAGTCTAGAGCCACGAGATAACATAAAAGATCTCTTAGGAACACAAAATACTTCTACACTAAGTGTCTTGCATCATTGGACACTAAGTGTAAATTATCGAGTCGTTCGCAGATCTTAGCAATCTACCTTGAATGTTTATGAGGGATTTACTTATGTACTTCTCGAATGATTGAACGGAAATCCTGCCAGGGTCAACATCAAACAGCCCTGACAGCAGGTCACTTCGGTGATTCCTTGTGGATTACGCTTAATGTGTTCGATGGTTTCAAACGGTCTACAATCGTGGGGTGATCTCCAGCGACTCACCTAATCGTGGGTGTGCGTATGCATGTCTGTGTAAGCCCTCTAGGGGGTATCCGATTAGGAACGGACTTGGTAAGGATTAGAAGGAGTCTTCACACTATGCTGTTGACGAATTATAACTCCAAACCTGTAAGTACCGGATGTGTTATTGCTAATTGTTTCAATGCAGGAACAACCACCATCCTGAACACCAGCTTCCACATGCTCATACTTACATCTCAACAAACATCAAAGCTCTCATGAGAGATCGAAGCAACACAAATGTCAAAGATAGATTCCATGCCAAAAGAATCTACAAACGTGATAAAGACAAACGATCTTAAGTGCAACACCGTCTAAAGAAAGATTCTACATCAAAATAAGGAATCTTCACATATGAAAAGAGAGCTTCACAAATATGAAAGTTTCAAACGTCAAAGGTGTATGAGCATGTCGGAATGGCAGAGTACTACATCATGTGATCACTATCTCATCAACAACAAAAACAAAGAACACCCATTCTATCTGGGGGAGATTGTTAAGAACTAAGAACGATGAATCACCTCTACTAATAATTTTTTTGAAGACGTCTAAATCTATGAATGCCACTACTAAAGTTCAAAGACAATGACGTCAAGCAACCTCAAATGACCGTGACTAACATCACTTCTGCAACAACCGATCCTTAGGGGGAGATTGTTAGAACCTAAGTTTATCAACGTTTAGTCAAGTCTCAGTTATTTCATCAATTGTAATAGGTTGCTAAATTTATCTATGTTATTTAAGTGAGTTATGTAAACATTAAGAAGTCCAAACACGTCCAATGGGCCTTTAGCCCACACGTCTAGAAAAGGAAGGAGAAAGGGAGTGTTGCCATAACTCCTCTCCTATAAATAGGACCTTATGTAATCATTCTCACTTGTTGGTTATTTCAATATCATAAGGAAACTCTTGCACTTTTATTCTTCATATTTGATCTAATCAACCAAACTCTATTTCTCATCTTATTTCTATCAAATCAATACTTGTGTTTACAATATGGTGACCTAACACATGGTTGATTTCATACCTCAAACTATTAAACCCTAGATGCCCAATTACTTTGCCGTGTGACCTATGGTGGTGGATAACTTTAGGGAAATTCCCTGGTGTAAATCCAATATAGTAATGAGATTTCATAGTAATTTTGGTATCACAGTTACGATTCATGAGGAGTGAAACCCGGGATTGCATTGGGTTTGGAGGGAAAAGTTTGGAGGGATTGAAAATAACGGGGGGAATGAAAATTATGAAGAGATTTTTTTTAAGAATTTACCTTATGTGTCTGAGATAATTCTTTTTAAATGAGTTCCAAAAGCATATGTATTTGGCACAGTGACGACATTATGTCTGATAATCGAGCATGTCGGTTCGATCTTTTATCCTTGTAATTTAATCGATTCGACCTCAAGACGTATCTTATTCACTTTTTATCATGAAAAAACGAATACACACTACAACAAACAGGAGAACGGGCTACTGATTCGTTGTGTTTTTGTGTCAAAACGATATATCAAAAATACCAACAAAGTGAGGTCAATGTTATCGTGAGGACAACAAGACGTGGAGAAATACAAGTAAACCCTTCGTGAAAAGGATTACCTCGTAAACTCGTGCAATGTGATATTTTTAAGACCGGGAAAGTGATTTCCCGGGTCGTAACCCCAACGAGGTGTGAATGGAAAGCTTCGTGAAAAGATCGAGATTAAAATCTTGTATGTTTGGTTGAGAAAGGTTATTTGGTTTTGTTTGTACGTTAAATTAACGGAAATTGAGAAATTAGCGAACGAAAATGAAAATAAAGCAACCTAAAAGGGAACAAAGGCAAAAGGAAAAGTAGGGAAGTCCTAAAATACTACGGGAAACATAATTAGGTATCGGGAAATCCTAAAACGCAATCTAAGTTAAAAACGTGACGTTTATTTAAGATAAACGTCAACGTGCAAATAAAAACGTGAAATTTAAGCTACGCAAGTCCTACGGGCATAAAAACAATTTTCTAACGCACTAAAAGACAAAAGAAAATTTTGGAAAAAAGAAAATTAAAATTTGATAAAAATTCTATTTATTATGAATTAAAAACAATTTATCACTAATTAATTCAAAATAAACACTAAAACTATTTAATTAAATCTGAACTTTTTTTACTAAATACTATAAGAGAATAAGAGCCTGGGAAAAATTTAAAAAAGCTGGGTACAATTCAAAATAAGCAGACAATAAGCAAAAATAAGCTAATGAACTAATTAATCAAAACTACTATAAAAATTAAAAAGGAAAATAAGAACTTGAGAAGTCCCTAGGGCAGTTGGTAAACGTGTGGGTGTTGTGAGGCTTGGAGTGCAGGAGGTCTAGGGTTCGAATCCCACCTCTTGCACTTTTTGTGATTTTTTTTTTCCTTTTTCTTTCTTGTTTTCTTTCTCAGTCCATGATGAGACGAAAAATGTTACGTTTTTAGGGGTCAGTTTGAGTCCTAATTCATATATTATTTATCGGATTTCACCCAAAGTCGTTTCTTTTCTCATTTTAGGTACTTTTGAGGAGAAAATCACAAAAGAAGCATTTTCGGGCGTTTTCGGAGTGAAAAAGTGCGGAAAA
>LBNU01005870.1:96619-115692 GCA_014162995.1 Artemisia annua | reverse complement strand
TGTAAATTGAGACTGCCAGCTTGGAATTTGGTGGTAGGTATGGTTTGTGAGATGGTTTTGGAGATAGTGGGATGGGGAGAAGTGATTTGGGTGCTTTTGAGGTGGTAGGGGAGGAGTGTTGCAGGGTGGTGTTGGGGGAGATGGCGTTTTGTCTGGTTAAAGGAGGGAAGGGGTAAAGAAGGGAGTTTGACCCGTTGTTATAAAAAACGTGGGGTTTGGGTTTAAATATTGGGCTGGGAAGTTGTGTTGGGCCTGGGGTGGTTAAGGAATGGGAAACTTGGGCCTAGGCAGTTTATGATAAAGGTGTGTATTGGGTTAAGTTGTAAAGGGTTTATTAAAGGGTCCATTTGGCTAAGTAGTTTAAGTAGTCAAAGCCCAAGGATCAAACTTGTAAATTCTGCATTTTGAGGGGCCAAAACTGTCAATCATCTAAACTTCATTCAAGGGCCTTTCTTGACAAGTGTAGAATCCCCAAGGTTCATTTCGCCATTTTTCTTGAATTTAAAGTTCCCGAGGGCCATAATTGCCAATTGTTGAAACTTGAGGGACCAAAATGCAGTTTCTTCAAACTTATATTCCAAGGACTGAAGTTGAATTTTCCTCCAAAATATTCCACCAGGGACCAAATCTGTCATTTCTTGAAAGTTCAAGGACCAATCTTGCCAAATGTGAAACTTCAGGGACTAAACTTGTAAACTTTTGAAAGCTTTTCACCCAAAGATCATTATTTGATAAATTTTTATTTTTAAGGACTTGGTTTGACTTTTCTTTCAAAATAAATGCTTAGGGACTAATTTTGTCAAGTTTTGAAAGTTGGGGGACTGAAACTGCTAATTATGCAAACTTTGTTCGATTTTCATCTGTTTTTAATCATTTTGCATCTAAAACATATAAAACACGATCTTTGGGATATTTTCTGTATTTTGATGCATTTCTGGGTGTTTTTAAATGTTTTTAGAGTTTAGATTGACAAAAAATGATGAGTATTTGCACACTCATCAATCCCCCACACTAAACTATAACTAGTCCCTAGCAATCTTTTATGAAAACTTAATGGATTTGAAGTCTCTTTACCAAAAGCCATTACTTCTGGAGTAGCCAAATGTTTCAGTTCAAGTAAGAACTATGGTACACTGATAACCATATGATTTTGAGCAAACCATAAGCTATCAACGTGTTTGATTTGTCTTTACCAAAAGCCGTTTGCTTTTGGACTAGCCAACTCTTTGATAGAATTCAGTTATCATCTTGGTGAGTTGATTACCAATTATGGCTTTCCACTGCCTTTACCACAAGCCATAATCTTGTGGGCTAGCCAACTCTTCACTAACAAAGATATGGTGAGTTGAGCACCATACAATTTTTGGCAAATTGCCAGCCGTCAACGGATTTGAGAAATCTTTACCAAGAGCCGTTTGCTCAAGGATTAGCCAATCTTTATGTAAGTTATACATGGTAGACTGATTACCATTTATTTCATTAGTGCAAAGCACTTTCCAAAAAAAATTTTTTGGTCAAAATGGGGGAATATGGCACTAAAAAGTATACATTTGATCAGATTTGCCAAAATTCCCTCCCCCACACTTAGAATTGAATATTGTCCCCAATATTCAAAGTCCCGGCGATTATGCCGAATCCTTGAACATAAAAAGATAACATTACTAGCTAAGTGTGGTAACACAACGTTTTTTTATTTTTATTTTTTATTTATTTTTTTTTGGGGAAAAAGTAGGGGCAACTCCCCCACACTTGTGTTAGAAAATAGGAAGAAATCAGAATCATAGGTGAAAACCCATGCAATGCTACTGTTTTTGTTCACCGAGTCACTAGCTTGACTCGATCCCCGCATTCATTGGTTCTTGGGGACGGTTTGGAGATCCGGGACAACCATCGATGGTATGTCCCCTCCAAAGTAATGCTTCAGTCTATGACCATTAACTTTAAAGTTTGGCCCGTCGGTTTGAGACAACTCGACAGTGCCATATGGAAAAACTTGAGCAACGGTATATGGTCCAGTCCATCGGGTTTTAAGCTTTCCCGAGAAGATCTTCAATCTAGAGTTGAAAAGAAGGACTCGATCACCAACGTTGAAAACGCGGTTCTTGATTTTGGTGTCATGGATCTTCTTTGTCTTTTCTTTATAGATCAAAGAGTTCTCGTAAGCCTGATCACGGAGTTCATTTAATTCATTGAGTTGAACTTTCCTATGATCACCCGCAGACTTAAGATCGAAGTTGGCATGCTTAAGGGCCCAATAAGCTTTGTGCTCGAGCTCGATCGGTAGATGACACGCTTTTCCATATACAAGCTTGTATGGAGTACACCCGATGGGTGTTTTATAAGCCGTACGAAAAGTCCATAAAGCGTCATCTAACTTATCCGACCAAGAGGCACGATTCTCGCCTACGGTCCTTTCAAGAATTCGCTTTAAACCTTTGTTTGAAACCTCCACTTGCCCACTAGTTTGTGGGTGATACGCGGTAGCAAGACGGTGAGTGACACCGTACTTAAGCATGACCTTTGCAAATTGGTCATTGCAAAAGTGAGTACCGCGATCACTAATTATGGCGCGTGGAGTTCCAAACCTAGCGAAGAGAGATTTTAAAAACTTCACAACCACTCGGGCATCATTTGTTGGGAGAGCCTTAGCTTCGACCCATTTCGACAAATAATCGACGGCCACGAGTATGTACTTGTTCCCTCGTGAAGACGGGAACGGCCCCATAAAATCAATGCCCCATACATCAAAAATTTCACAAACTTGGATGACATTTTGTGCATTTCATCCCGTTGTGAAATTTTTCCTTGACGTTGACAAGAGTCACAAGATTTGACTAAGTCATGGGCGTCTTTGTAAATTGTGGGCCAATAGAAACCGGAATCAAAGACTTTCTGAGCAGTGTAATTCGGGCCATGATGTCCCCCGGTGGGTCCATTATGACAAGCCTTAAGAATTTCCATGGCTTCTTGGCCATGAACACACCTACGAATGACTTGATCCGCACAAACTTTGAACAAATAGGGGTCGTCCTAAAAGTAATGGTTCACTTCTTTGAAGAATTTGTCCTTTTGGTGGGACGACATCCCTTTAACAATGAAGTTACCCGCATGGTAATTTGCGATATCGGCAAACCATGGGGTACTAGAATCACCACGAAAAGATACCACGTTAAGTGTCTTGAGAGGAAATGTTTCGTTTATTTCCTTTTTCTCGAGAATACTTTGATGAGGATTCTCTAATCGGGAAAGATGATCAGCCGCAAGGTTCTCGTCTCCTTTTTTATCCCGAATAAGGATATCAAATTCTTGTAGGAAGAGAACCCAACGGAGCAATCTCGGCTTTGCATCTTGTTTAGCAAAGAGATATTTGAGAGCCGAGTGATCCGTATACACTATGGTTTTGGTTAAGATCAAATATGGCCGGAATTTCTCGAAAGCATACACCACGGCTAACAATTCTTTTTCAGTGGTGGTGTAATGAGCTTGAGCCTCGGTCAAAGTTTTGCTCGCATAATGTATAGGCTGAAAATGCTTGGTTTTGCGTTGCCCCAAGACCGCACCCATGGCAAAATCACTTGCATCACACATGAGCTTGAAAGGTAGGTCCCAATCGGGGGCAACTAAGATCGGTGCCTCGGTAAGCTTTTTCTTTAGAGTTTGAAAAGCTTCGATGCACTCATCGGAAAATACAAATGGAGTTTCTTTTTCAAGAAGTCGGGTCATTGGCCGGGCGATCTTTGCAAAATCTTGAATGAATCTACGATAGAAACCGGCATGACCAAGAAAACTCCGAACACCTTTAACAGTTGTGGGAGGAGGTAGTTTAGCAATGACATCGACTTTAGCTTTGTCGACCTCAATCCCACTCTTTGAAATTTTATGGCCAAGGACAATGCCTTCTTTGACCATGAAATGACTTTTCTCCCAATTTAGACAAAGATTTGTATCCTCACAACGTTGAAGCATTTTGTCTAAATTGGCAAGACATGATTCAAATGAATTCCCAACGACCAAAAAATCGTCCATGAAGACTTCCATAGTTTTCCCGATCATGTCGTGTAAAATGGCCATCATGCATATTTGAAACGTGCCCGGAGCATTGCACAAACCAAAAGGCATGCACCTATAGGCAAATGTTCCGTATGGGCACGCAAAAGTCATTTTCTCTTGATCTTTTGGATCAATGGGAATTTGGAAATAACCCGAGAAACCGTCGAGAAAACAATAGTATTCGTTTCCCGCAAGTCTTTTGAGCATTTGGTCCATGAAAGGTAGAGGAAAGTGGTCTTTACGGGTGGCGTCATTTAACTTGCAGTAGTCAATGCATACACGACATCCCGTTACCAATCGAGTAGGAATCAACTCATTTTCATCATTTTTAATAACCGTAATACCACCCTTCTTGGGCACACAATGAATGGGGCTCACCCAAGGACTATCCGAGATAGGGTAAATCAATCCGGCATCAAGTGGTTTTATGACTTCTTGTTTAATAACCTCATGAATTTTTGGATTTACCCTTCTTTGTTGTTGAACCGCCGGTTTAAAGTCATCTTCCATCAAAATTTTGTGCATACAAAATTCCTGGTTAATACCCTTGATGTCGGAAAGTTTCCAAGCGATGGCTCGCTTGTGTGACTTTAAAACCTTTATGAGAGCGGTTTTATCATCCTTACTCAAGTCTTTAGCAATAATGACGGGTAACTTATCATCACCCTCCAAAAATGCGTACTCGAGATGAGGTGGTGAGTCCTTAAGTTCGACCTCGGGAGGATCAATAGATTTTTCAATGGATTTGATCTCCTCATTATGAAGTTCTTTTGGAGGATGAGGGGGTGAAGGATCTTCATTTAACAATTGTTTAAGCAATAGTATATCCCCCTCAGAGTCAAGATAGTTGTTATCAACCTCATGTGACATTGAGCTATCTTGAGCAAGAAAAGTCTCGACTTCTTCCAAAAGAAAGTCACTTCCCTCAAACGGAGTGAGGGAAGGGGAAGAGTCGGCTATGATTGGAGCAGAAGATGGAGTGGGATTGCCACTCAGAGAAAAACCAAGAACTTTTTGAGAGTACTCCTCAGAAGCAACATCAATGACATCTACTCGGTTAATTGCTTCTCGTTCAAGGTCAAGGAGATCTTTTGAAGTATTTTCAATGTTTATGACCAATTTTTCATCTCCGACCCTAAGAGTCATTTCGCCTTCGAAGACATCGATTAATGCACGAGCCATTTTCAAGAATGGTCTTCCCAAAATGAGGGGAACACGAGGGTCGGCATCAAAATCGACGACTACGAAGTCGGCAGGAAAATAGAACTTGCCAACGTTTACAAAGACATCTTCAGCAATACGCTTTGGCTTAGTAATCGTTCGGGTTGCTAATTCTAAAGTCATGTGTGTTGGAGTAAGCTCGGGAAGTGAAAGCTTTTGCCAAGTAGAGAAAGGCATGAGATTTATGCTAGCGCCAAGATCGGCCAAGGCGAAGCATTCTTCAAGCTTTTGGAAATCACAAGGTATGAGAAATTTTCTGGGGTCTCCTAACTTTTCAGGAAGTTTCTTTAGAAGCACCGCCGAACAATTTTCATTCAAACGAGTGTTAGTGAGCTCCAACATTTTCTCTTTGTTACTAAGAAGACTCTTGAAAGTGGAAGCAAACTTGGGCATGTAAAGAAGAGCATCCGCAAAACTAATGTCGAAGTGTAATTTTTGAAAAATTTCAAGAAACTTCTTCATTTGGATATTAGTTTTGTCACGGAGTTTTTGATCATTAAGCCTCGAGGGATATGGGATCGAAGGCTTAGGAATGCTCTTTGGAAAAACGAATTCGGTATTTGAGGTTTGGACTTCTGAAGGTTGAACGTGTGCGGTACTTCGTGGGCTTGAGGAATGCACCTTGTTCTTTGTCACCTCGGGTTCTCGTTCCACTTCCTTCAATGGTGGAGGAGTAGTAGAAGTCGAGGGTCCATCATAAGCTTTACCACTACGAGTGGTAATTGCTTTCAATTCACCCTTCGGGTTGGGAATAGTATTTCCCGGAAGAGTTCCCGAAGTGGAAGCTTGATTCATTTGATTCATAAGACTAGCCAACATGTTCTCAATCTTGCTTTGAGATTGTTCAATCTTGTGGTTATTGTTTCGAAGTTCATTTTTAAGCTCATTGACTTGTCTCGACATCGAAGATTGAAAATCATTATTCAAAGTCGTGATTTGGTTTTGCAAACCCCTCATGTTAGCCTCATTTGCTTTGATGTAATTAGCAAGTTCACTTGAAGCAACATTAGGAGCTTGAAAACCTTGATTGAAATTCACCCCTTGATTTGGAAATTGGTTATTAGGGGCATGAAATTGATTTTGAACATTTTGATTTCTTTGTTGATTTTAATTGAATCGATTTGGATTGTTAGGTTGAGGAAATCCGGGTGGTCCACTGTGATTGCTAGTACGATAGTTCGGGTCAACTTGAGGACGGTATTGGTTACCTCCTTGATTAGAACTACCGGCTATTGCATTAACCTAAAATGGATTGCCATCGGTGGCGGTACAAATTTAATAGGCGTGTGGACCACCACAAGTAACACAAACTTCTACTTTTTTGATTTCAGCAGGTTGAGAAGTTTGCGGAGAAGAAACTTTCTTGGTTTTGGTGAGAACCAAAGCATGGATAGCTTCCGTGAGTTTGTCAAGCCTAGCATCGGTGCTAGATTGAGCCACGGGTGATGAGGTAGAAGGACCAGCATTCGCTTGGGAAACAACCGGCTTGCTTCGTGGAATGCGGACCTTAGACTTATTCTTGATGATAGCTAAAGTATCCCTTGTGGTTCGATTCAAGAAATTACCTCCAGCGGAGGAATTGAGAGAGTCTTGATCGATTTGGCTCACACCATTATAGAAAGTGTCGAGTTGCATTAATTCGGAGAAACCATGATGAGGACATTTGCGAAGCATAAACGATCCCATGCCTCACTGAATGATTCATCGAATTTCTGCGTGAATTTCATGATCTCATTCTTAAGGGCAGTGGTTTTGGAAGGAGGAAAGAATTCGTTCACAAACTTCTTAACCAAATCTTCCCATGTTTCAATCGAACGAGGGGGTTGTTTGCCAAGCCAATTCTTGGCAGCCCCATCGAGAGAAAATGGGAAAAGAAGAAGTTTGATTGCCTCTTCAGGGACGTTTTTGCATTTGATGGTGGATGTGATTTTGTTAAACCATCGAATATGATCTTGAGGATCGTCCCTTTCAAAACCATAGAATTGTCGTGAGGTGACTAGGTTTATCAACCCGGTCTTAAGCTCAAAATTGTCAGCCACGATGGCTGGAACAACGATAGCATCTCCATAACCCTCGATGGGTGCTTGGAGAAGCTCATTCATAGTGGGCTCGGCCGCCATGATAACGGGAGGAATAGTACAAATCTCAGGTTCGACTATTGGACGGGCACGTCGACGATTACGCCTTCTAGGAATGTTGTTAAGCGATTGTAAAGGACTTGATGACGTAGACGAGCGAGTGCGCATGCACCACAAAAAATACTTTAATCAAAACAAGACCAACTTGAAAGACAGGTGAACTTAAACCAATAATCAAGAACGTAAGGTTAACTCTTAAGGACAAACGCACAAAGGAGCGGGAGAGAAGAATGGATCTCTCGCTAGGGCGAAGTTCGCCGGATCGTCCTATACCGTTTCGACTCCTCTTAAAGTTTGCTTATCGTTTAAAAGTTTTCCAAAACGCAAGTGATACAAAGGCAAGTTTTGATCTTTAGTTTGGGAACTTATTAATGTTCACACCCCCCAGTTGGTAGGTGTTCTGCCTTGGTTTTCGGTGGTAAGATTTTATTGTTGTAATTATTAAACAAAGAAAACAGGAAAATCTTTTTGTGTTTTTAATCTTTTATAGATATAATATATATATAGAAACAAAAGGAAAATATTTTTGGTTTTTTATAAGTTTTTGAAAGCGGTAACTTCTTGCGAAGGTTCTACAAGACTAATCGTTAAAACCTTTTACGAGACTTTCGACACACAGCCTCCCCGACAGCGGCGCCATTTGATTCATTGTGTTTTTGTGTCAAAACGATATATCAAAAATACCAACAAAGTGAGGTCAATGTTATCGTGAGGATAACAAGACGTGGAGAAATACAAGTAAACCCTTCGTGAAAAGGATTACCTCGAAAACTCGTGCAATGTGATATTTTTAAGACCGGGAAAGTGATTTCCCGGGTCGTAACCCCAACGAGGTGTGAATGGAAAGCTTCGTGAAAAGATCGAGATTAAAATCTTGTATGTTTGGTTGAGAAAGGTTATTTGGTTTTGTTTGTAAGTTAAATTAACGGAAATTGAGAAATAACGAACGAAAATGAAAATAAAGCAACCTAAAAGGGAACAAAGGCAAAAGGAAAAGTAAGGAAGTCCTAAAACACTACTGGAAACATAATTAGGTATCGGGAAATCCTAAAACGCAATCTAAGTTAAAAACGTGACGTTTATTTAAGATAAACGTCAACGTACAAATAAAAACGTGAAATTTAAGCTACGCAAGTCCTACGGGCATAAAAAAAATTTTCTAACGCACTAAAAGACAAAAGAAAATTTTGGAAAAAAGAAAATTAAAAATTTGATAAAAATTCTATTTATTATGAATTAAAAACAATTTATCACTAATTAATTCAAAATAAACACTAAAACTATTTAATTAAATATGAACTTTTTTTACTAAATACTATAAGAGAATAAGAGCCTGGGAAAAATTTAAAAAAGCTGGGTACAATTCAAAATAAGACAATAAGCAAAAATAAGCTAATGAACTAATTATTCAAAACTACTATAAAAATTAAAAAGGAAAATAAGAACTTGAGAAGTCCCTAGGGCAGTTGGTAAACGTGTGGGTGTTGTGAGGCTTGGAGTGCAGGAGGTCTAGGGTTCGGATCCCACCTCTTGCACTTTTTGTGATTTATTTTTTTTCCTTTTTCTTTCCTGTTTTCTTTCTCAGTCCAGTAACTCACAAACACAAACACAATGATGATTTTGACAAACAATTCTTTCAGAAACAAACTTAAACAATTTCCAATCCAGATTCAGATTTTTAATTAGTTGCAAGATTCAAATTGGATTTTGTTTTCAAAACTTTGTTTTCTTATTTGAAGACTGCCAAAGTTAAGCCTCTAACCAAATAAGCTTAAACAAGCTTAATGCTTGTATAAACAATTCAACAACAACAAGCAACAAACAACAAGAACAATTCAACAGGAACAAGAACAACAAGAATCAAAACAAGAACATCAATAGCAGCAGCAGTTACAGAAAAAGGGCCAAAGTAAGGGCAAAAATAAGCACTCTAATAAGCAATATAGGGTATATTAAAAGCATAAGCCTAAACTATACCTAGGGGCTATCTAAAACCACAAAAATCACAGCTTAACACCTAAAATTGAGCAATCTAGGGGCAAATCAAACTGGGCAAAATCTGAGATACAGGGGACATTTTGGTCAGACAAGCAACTTCCACAGCAAATCTAAATGAGCAAATCATCTCCAAATCCATATTTTATTTTTGAAATGAACAAAAAAGCTGGTGAGGTTTTCAAAACAACAAGAACTTTGAGATTTCATTCAATATTGAATCCTAGAGAAGGGGTTGAATTCTGTCCCATTTTCATGTATGCAATTTTGACTTTTCAAGATTTTCTAAAAATTTGACTAAGCTGAGAGTTCGTGACACGCTTGCCTAAGACTGATTCCAAGTAAGCTAAAAAACCCAAGTGAAGCTAAAAATTAATCAACCTAATAGTTTTGAGCTAATGAAGGCTTTGACCTCCAAACTCACAACAGTTACAGCCTGTTTGTGTGGGATTAGAAAGATTTGTTTGGACTTTGCTTGAAACATCACAAAGTTACGATGTTGAACATGGTAACTCATAACCACGGGAGGGGTAATTACCAGGAGGGGGGTGTCCTAAAATGGTTTTTATCTATTATAACACAACCAACACGTTAAACTCAACATTGCCAAACACCCTATAAATACAGATTTATGATGGAATTTTTAAAGCAACTGACAATTAATGCAAAGAGACAACTATTGAATCAACTAAACTGAACATCCAAACAAACATAATTCAACCAGATTGAATACAGATTTATAGCTACGTAAGCAAAACAAATGAAACACTAAAAGTCCTGAGAAACATGACCTTACCAAAGGTCCAAGGCCAAAGGGATTGAGTGATAATCAGAATCAAGAACACAAATTATGCTCCATGAGCTCTAAACAATTTCAATCTCCATCTATGCTTTCTGCTTCTTTTTTCTTCTTCTTCAATATTTTTTTGTAATTTATTTTTCTTTGTTTTTTTTCTGTTTTCTTTTCTTTTTCTAACTTTCTTTTCTTTTGGACTTCAAATAACGTTTCAACAATGGCTAAAAAAACCATTCTGAGATAAAATAAAACAATACTTGAATGAAATTAACAGGACTTAGATTTTGAGGTGAAAATATTGAAATTTGCATAAACTTAAAGATAACTTCATTAAACTGGAAACATTTAATACAAAAGTAAATAAAGTCTAAACAGAAAAAGAATACTAAGAAAAGGATGCCTCAATGGCTGATGCGTGGTTTTGTGACCTTAGAACAGGTTTTACCTCTCGAGGGATCTCAAGAGGCTTACAACCCCACCAGGCAGTGTACCTGACCGATGTAGTATAGGATAGTGGTAAGTACGGGGGATTGATCGTTCTCTCACAGGGAATAGTGTTCGTTAGGATAGAAAAGCTACTCTAATAGGTCTAAAGGTGGAAGGAAGATTCTTTTTGCATTTTTATATTTTTATGAAAGCAATTAAAATCTCGGTTTTGGAAGAAGGGCGGAATTAGTTGTTAATTAACTAACCCAAGTTTACTACTTATGCAAATTAAAATAAATAAATATCTAAACTATTGTGGTTGTGAAAACAATATGGAGAAAATTGTGTTTACTTAGATTTCATTACTTCATAACTATCTTCTACCGATTAATTGATATGTGTGTTACTTGTGTGGATGAAGGGTGTATTCCTAATAACTCATGGAGTGGCATACATATCTCTCCAATTCTATGAGCTCTTATCTCTCCCTATTGCCATGCACGGCACAACCATAGGGGTTGTAAACAGTGGCTCACGCGTTAAATACTACCTTAATAGCCTAGTATGCCTTGGCTACATGTTTCCCAAGACGTTCAAGCACGTTACCATAAAGGAGGTTGGCCAGTTTTCTTGAGCCTAACATTGATGGAACAATCATCCCAANGTCAATCATATAAACTTCATTCAAGGGCCTTTCTTGACAAGTGTAGAATCCCCAAGGTTCATTTTGCCATTTTTCTTGAATTTAAAGTTCCCGAGGGCCATAATTGCCAATTGTTGACTTTTCTTCCAAGGACTAATGTTGACTTTTCTTCCAAAATATTCCACCAGGGACCAAATCTGTCATTTCTTGAAAGTTCAAGGACCAATCTTGCCAAATGTGAAACTTCAGGGACTAAACTTGTAAACGTTTGAAAGCTTTTCACCCAAAGATCATTATTTGATAACTTTTGATTTTTAAGGACTTGGTTTGACTTTTCTTTCAAAATAAATGCTTAGGGACTAATTTTGTCAAGTTTTGAAAGTTGGGGGACTGAAACTGCCAATTATGCAAACTTTGTTCGATTTTCATCTGTTTTTAATCATTTTGCATCTAAAACATATAAAACACGATCTTTGGGATATTTTCTGTATTTTGATGCATTTCTTGGTGTTTTTAAATGTTTTTGGCTTTTTGTTTATTTATTACGATTAAAAAGAAAAAAGAAAGTTAATGATTAAAAATAGAAAATGAAAAGTAGGAAATCTATTTTTTTTTCTAAAAGTCTGAATTGATGAAAAGTTTAAGAGAAAATTACAAAAGATTTGAAAAGCCCACTAATAAGCTCGTATTAAGCTGGAAAGTGGCTTATGGCTTAAAAAAGGACAAAGTGTTATCTATTAAATGTGGGAGAAAACAACTGCAAGTCCTTCGGGCACAATTGGTTATGGTGTGTGGTGTTAAGGTTTACTATCCAAGGGGTCTAGGGCTCGAACCTTACCCAGACTCTTTTGCTAAAATATATTTTTTTTATTTTTCTTTTTGGCAAATCTGAAGAACAGCTATTGACTAACAACTTTTGTGAAAAGAAATTTGATAAAAAGCTTTAAACAAGCTTATACAAGCTTATGAAACCAACAGTGAACAAAAGAAAACTTTAAATGAGATTTAAAAATGTAAAAGCTTAAACTCAAAGGTAATAAGCTAACTTCTAAACGCTAAATCTAAATTACTGATTCACTAGATGCAACAAGCTCAAGAATGCTAAAACTATAAGGCTCAGAGGCTCAAATTAAACAACAAGCTCAAATGAAAAAAAATAAAAAATAAATAAATAAATAAATAAATAAATAAATAAATAAAAAACCATTTCAGTCAACACAATCTAAAAACAGTCCCAACAGTCACTAAAAAGAGGATCCAATAAGCAAAGCAAATAAGCAAAACAAACCAAATAAAATCCAATTCTTAAAAGTCAGCTGGATGAGCTTCTGTTTGCCCCAAAAATCTCACCAATAGCTTAAGAGAAAAGCTAGATAAAAGCTTATGAACTTGGGCTTATGAACAGATTGCAATGAAGCATGGGAACCAGATGAACCAACAGCAGTCTTTGGGCACAAATTTAGTCAATCAAATGAAGTCCAAATCCACTTTTTCTTTTTGATTATGATAGATTAGCAACAAGTGAGCACAGAACAACAAATTTCAAGTAATTCCAAACAATAATGAAGTCTAAAATTGACCTGGGAAACTGTCCAATTCTGAGTACTATATTTTTTTGACTTTTTGATTTGAAAAGTAAAGTTGACTTTTATGAATTTGTAATGATCCTAAATGCACTTAGATGTAATATAAAGCTAGTTTGTAACTGTATTTAGCTATAATAACTGAATATGCAACTACTCTATGAATTTTTAAATCTAAAATCCCTACAGTGAACCTGCTATGCAATTTTAAAAGCAAATTTGACTTTTAATGTAATTCCTACTGAATTTATGCTAGATTAGGCCTAATATTACCCTAAGTGAGATATCTGGACTACTTAATCCTACTGAATCTCAAGCAATCTCAGTTTAAACCACTGATCCAAACACCTCTTATGAATCTGTTTCAAACATTTCGTGAAGCAACAATGAGATTTACTTATCCAAACCACCAAACAAGTTCAGTTTATGATCAAACAAGCCTTAATGATCCAGAATCTCATATCTCAGACAACAAATCAGCACAGAACTCAAAATCACAAGTATGATGAAATATGAGCAAATAATACCACAGATTCAAACTTACTATCAACTAATGATTAAACAAGCTTAACTAATATTAGATCTAGCAAATAAACATCAAACAACTAACATCAAACAACAATTAAACTAACAGCAGCAGAACTAAACTATAAAAGTTGAGTGGAATAGTAAATGTAGAAATCAACTCACAAATTCTTCTCCCTCAGCACCAATTAAGGGAGTTCACTATGCTAGCCTATCTTTATGATAGGCCAAAGCTTCCCCTTTCTCCTTGGACTATCACTCCAAACCAGAATTCATAATCACCATTGAACTTTGACTTTTGTTGACTGAAGAGCTTTTGATGTATTATGAACTGAATTTTACTCCTACACTACTCACAAAAGCTATAAGAGCTTAGATGAGTTGTAACTACTAAGAAAAAACAAGCTATTTGAAGCTTGGTTTTATAATTTAAAAATATTTTTTTTTATTTTTTTTTTATTTTTCTGATTTTTTTTTTATTTTATTTTTGATTATATTGAAAACATCCAACTATTAACTAAGATATTAATGTAAACTGATTACTAGACTATAATGAAACAGTAACAAGCTATATAAACTAAAATTAACTAAATAGAAATTAAAAGTAAATTGTAGAAACTTGAAATTTAAAGAATTAAACTAAACTTTCATTAATTAATACTGAATTACACTATTGAAAAGAGATTACAATTTGAGAAATGAAAATGACAGAGTTTAACTACTAAAAACCTACACACCGAATACATGAATTGAGGGGGTATATATAGCCACACCAAGGTGAGGGGTTCCTAGGGTTTGGAAGGCTCTGGATGCTCATCTCTCAGCCCTCTGATCAATTATGACAACATCCCAATCATTTGTAGCCCTTGGATTCAGTGCCATGTCTCATCAACCAATCATAAGCCTTGAATCCCACACGGATTGCTAACGTGTACGCGTTTATGACAACATATTTCACCTGAGGGCTTCTAGAAACGCGTGCAATTATACAATAATACCCTTAATTGAAGTCAATTTGGGTTTTAGGGTTCATGTGTACAGTACACGTTCTGGGTTTGGGGTAAAAAGGGGGCGCGGGTTTTTTTTTGAAAAGTATTAAATGCTATGGTTGACTGTTTGACCTGGGTTATAAGGATAAGGGCCGGGTTATGGTTTGGGCTTGTGGGTTTGGTGGGGTTTTTGGGTTTATTTAAAAGGTCTTGGTTTATTTTTATGGGTTTAGGATTAAATTTGACAAGGACCATTTATGTAGAATCTAAATTTCAAGGGACTGAAACTGCCATTTTTCCATAGTGTAATTCAAGGGCTTATGTTGTCACTTTCTGATTCTTTAGGGACCTTTGATGTCATTTCTTCAATTATATCTTCAAAGGTCATTATTGATAATTTCTAAAAGATGAAGGACCATTCTTGCACTATTCTTCAAACTTTGACCAGGGATTAATCTTGAACTTTAGGAATCTCCAAGGACTTGAATATACAATTTAAGCTTGACTTTGACTTTTTTACTTCCTCGGCTTCGGCTTTTGACACTTTCCATTCTTGTGCTCGTTTTTGTCGGTTTTGTGTGATTTTGATGTGATTTATGAAATATCCATACTTGCACGATCACAAACACAACATACACTTTTCATTGGCATTTGTTAGTGATATTAGTCTATTTGGGTCGGTATTTGGCCATAAAAAGGTATGTGAATTAACACATACCAAGGACATAGCAAAAGTATTGACAGATAGAAATTCATAGCAACGTTATATCAAAAGTATATGGTTACTATTTAAGCATCAATTATATATAATATATTAATAACCATAACCAAATAGCATAGTAGTAATTCTCTAACTTTCTCACAATACGTCTAAGGTTCAAACTTACTCGCTACACATTTTGGGGTTGGCCAAAGAATGGGTCAGAAATATNTGGTTTAAGTGACCAGGCTTTTGAAACCCCACAGAGAATAGTACCGGAATCAGCGGGAATTCGATTCCAAAGATTTACGAGACTACCGCTAAATCCGCATTAACCTAAATAGATGACAACCGAATCACAACGCAACGATAACACAAAAACTCATAGATTTTAGTTGAGGAGTACTTTCACGTGCACCTCATGCGCCCGATCTAGGATCGTATACATGCACCTCACGCGCCGTGCCAACTTTAGTCTTAACAATTAAGCTCTTATTCGCATTACTTAAGATTGATTTTTTTTTATTTTTTTTTTTTATTTTTTTTTTTTAACGCATGCATAACTTTGACGCTTATAGCAACTTTGGGACTCCGGACCTTCACGGTTTAAGTCCAAGACCTACCGCCTTTAGAAGTAGGATCCAAGGTCCGATCTCAATCCGAAGTCTTATATCACTACTAACACTTATTATTACACGATACTTTTTATTACGGGACCTTGATGTGTACCCAATTTTCAAAGCAAGGATTCTTTTAAAAAGACCAAGAACTAAATATCGGCAAAACCTAATATCTTTAATTATTTAGCACAAATATGGGGTGAAGCAATTTGGTGGGAACAAAAAGCCACAAGTACCTTCGATGAGCTCTAAAGAGAACCAACTACTCCACGCTTAGCATCTAACTTCTAAATAAACTCTATCATTTATCGTTCTTCGCAAATTTAAAATCCCAAATAATGAGATCCGCGAATGCTTAGCCGATAATCATTTTTAAAGATTATATTGGTTAAGGAAACAAGCAAGGGCTCAACACGCCCGGATCAAGTCAAAATTTTTATTCTCACTCTTACCTAGTAGGAAATCAAACACGGTGTCAAAACTTATTATATTTTTGCACAAAATTTTTTTTTCATTTTGTTTTTCTCATTTTTTTTTGTACTTTTTCACAACATTTTCATCAATAATTTTGAAAATTTTTATTTTTTTTTTCAATTTTTTAGGAAAAACAGGGTTGCGAGAGTAAACGACTGAAATGAAAGTGCAAGGTCAAATCAAATCGAAGATTCAAAACCCCCCCCCCCCCAGACTAAAGGTAAACATTGTCCTCAATGTTTCAAAAGTAAGGGTAATCCTAACAAAAATCTGGGGCCGTTTATTAATTATGCCAAAGATAACGTTAGTCGATAAGATTATGGATATATATAATGGATCTCCATAAGCAACGATGAACGAGACTCGAGTGAAGAGAAAGACAACGAGCACGAGAGTCTTCATAAATCGGGGTAAATCCTGGACATATACTCTATATAAACTAAAATTAACTAAATAGAAATTAAAAGTAAATTGTAGAAACTTGAAATTTAAAGAATTAAACTAAACTTTCATTAATTAATACTGAATTACACTATTGAAAAGAGATTACAATTTGAGAAATGAAAATGACAGAGTTTAACTACTAAAAACCTACACACCGAATACATGAATTGAGGGGGTATATATAGCCACACCAAGGTGAGGGGTTCCTAGGGTTTGGAAGGCTCTGGATGCTCATCTCTCAGCCCTCTGATAAACTATGACAACATCCCAATCATTTGTAGCCCTTGGATTCAGTGCCATGTCTCATCAACCAATCATAAGCCTTCAATCCCACACGGATTGCTAACGTGTACGCGTTTATGACAACATATTTCACCTGAGGGCTTCTAGAAACGCGTGCAATTATACAATAATACCCTTAATTGAAGTCAATTTGGGTTTTAGGGTTCATGTGTACAGTACACGTTCTGGGTTTGGGGTAAAAAGGGGGCGCGGGTTTTTTTTTGAAAAGTATTAAATGCTATGGTTGACTGTTTGACCTGGGTTATAAGGATAAGGGCCGGGTTATGGTTTGGGCTTGTGGGTTTGGTGGGGTTTTTGGGTTTATTTAAAAGGTCTTGGTTTATTTTTATGGGTTTAGGATTAAATTTGACAAGGACCATTTATGTAGAATCTAAATTTCAAGGGACTGAAACTGCCATTTTTCCATAGTGTAATTCAAGGGCTTATGTTGTCACTTTCTGATTCTTTAGGGACCTTTGATGTCATTTCTTCAATTATATCTTCAAAGGTCATTATTGATAATTTCTGAAAGATGAAGGACCATTCTTGCACTGTTCTTCAAACTTTGACCAGGGATTAATCTTGAACTTTAGGAATCTCCAAGGACTTGAATATACAATTTAAGCTTGACTTTGACTTTTTTACTTCCTCGGCTTCGGCTTTTGACACTTTCCATTCTTGTGCTCGTTTTTGTCGGTTTTGTGTGATTTTGATGTGATTTATGAAATATCCATACTTGCACGATCACAAACACAACATACACTTTTCATTGGCATTTGTTAGTGATATTAGTCTATTTGGGTCGGTATTTGGCCATAAAAAGGTATGTGAATTAACACATACCAAAATCCCCCAGACTAAGATATTGCCGTGTCCTCACGCAATGTGATCAATTCACGCTTTAGAGATAAATAATTTTGATGCTCTTTTTACTAACTTTGGAAAGTAGCAAAATGTTCGAAAGAGATTACGAAATCATTTATTCCCTAAAATGCCCCGTTATTCCATTTTATTCCTTATACTAATCTATACTACTATTTTTATACTTTTCAACTTTATTCATGTGACGGTGTGCGACTTTCATTATTTTGCAATAACGATTAAGGGTCATAGAGTAAGAACACAATTCATAGAAAAGTGACCGATTGGATAAAATTCATCGTCCTCGATTTTTCACAAGCCCCCAAACTAAGCGTAAAAACGAAATTATTATTTAATTACAAGTTAGATGCTAACGCTACCTATGGGAGTTACTTGTGTGATTACCTCTTGCTCCCATTTTCCTATTTTTGGTATCTAATTATTTTATTTTTGTGAGAGAAATGAATTTCTTCATAAACATCTCGTTTTCATAGATATTAGTCCGATAAAGATACTAAATTAAGACGCTAAGGAGTTAGTGTTCTTTTCTCAAGAGTCGCTGCAATGAAAATGAAGTCCACATCAAGGTCTTTATTATACTTATTATTATTATTATTATTANNATTATTTTATTTTTGTGAGAGAAATGAATTTCTTCATAAACATCTCGTTTTCATAGATATTAGTCCGATAAAGATACTAAATTAAGACGCTAAGGAGTTAGTGTTCTTTTCTCAAGAGTCGCTGCAATGAAAATGAAGTCCACATCAAGGTCTTTATTATACTTATTATTATTATTATTATTATTATTATTAGGGTTGCCACCTACTTAAGCCAACACTAACACTAACTCCACGGCTACCCCGAAATTTAAGGTTCGAAAGGGCCTTTTCCATGTTGCGGCTTTCTTCTCGGCACGTCCCAAACTAGTTGGTTTAAGTGAACAGGATTTTGACACCCCACAGAGAATAGTACCGGAATCAGCGGGAATTCGATTCCAAAGATTTACGAGACTACCGCTAAATCCGCATTAACCTAAATAGATGACAACCGAATCACAACGCAACGATAACACAAAAACTCATAGATTTTAGTTGAGGAGTACTTTCACGTGCACCTCATGCGCCCGATCTAGGATCGTATACATGCACCTCACGCGCCGTGCCAACTTTAGTCTTAACAATTAAGCTCTTATTCGCATTACTTAAGATTGATTTTTTTTTATTTTTTTTTTTTATTTTTTTTTTTTAACGCATGCATAACTTTGACGCTTATAGCAACTTTGGGACTCCGGACCTTCACGGTTTAAGTCCAAGACCTACCGCC
>LBNU01005870.1:72539-96610 GCA_014162995.1 Artemisia annua | reverse complement strand
AAAAAAAAAAAGGTTTTATTAAAAAAATTTTTTGGCTTATTTGGTTTTTTTGGAACTTGTTTTGGACCTTGGGGTTAATTAAAAGGGATTTTAAAGGCCGGGTTCATTGGTTTTTGGGCTTTTGTGGGTTTTTTTTTGGTTGGGGGGGTTTTTTTTTGGGTTTTTATTTAAAAAAAAAAAAAGGGTTCTTTGGGTTTTTTTATTTTTATTTGGGTTTTAGGATTTAAAAAAATTTGACAAAAAGGGGAAAACCATTTTTAAATGGTAGATTTCTTTAAAATTTTTTTTTTCAAAAAAAAAAGGAGACTTTTTTTTTTTTTTGAAAACTTTTGCCCATTTTTCCATTTTTTTAAGTTTGTAATTTTCATAAGGGGGCTTTATGTTTTGTCCACCTTTCTGGAAATTCCTTTTTTTAAGGGGGGGACCTTTTGATGTTTTCAAATTTTCTTCGAAAAAAAAATTTTTATTTAAATTTCTTCCCAAAAAAGGGTTCATTATTTTTTTGATAAATTTTCTAAAAAAAAAAGAATTGGGAAGGGGGACCATTTCTTTTTGGCCCACTATTTCTTTTCAAAAACCTTTGGGGGGGGGACCAGGGGGATTTTAAATTCTTGGGGAAAAAACTTTTTAGGGAAAATTTCTTTCCAAAGGACTTTGGAATATTTTTAAAACCAAATTTTTTTAAAAGCTTGGACTTTTGGGGACTTTTTTTTATTTAAACTTTCCCTTTCGGCTTCGGGCTTTTTTTGGAACATTTTTTCCCTTTCTTTTGTTTTTTTGCTCGTTTTTTTTGTCGGTTTTTTGTGTGTTTTTGATTTTTGTTATTTTATGGGGAAAAAAAAAAAAAATATCATTTTTAACTTTGGCCCACGAAATCACAAAAAAAAAAAAAAAAACAAAAAAAAAAAAAAAAAAAACAAATTAAACACTTTTTTCCAATTTGGCAATTTGTTTAGTTTGATTATTAAGTTTTTCTTATTTTTTTGGGGGTCCGGTATTTTTGGGCCAATTTAAAAAAAATAAAAAAAAAAAAAAAAAAAAAGGTTAAATTTTGTGAATTTAAAAAAACAACATAACCAAAAATCCCCCAGGACTTTAAGAATAATTTTTTTTTTTTTGCCGTTTTTTGTTTCCTTCAAACGGCCAAATGTGAAATCAAATTCACCGCTTTTAAAAAGGGAGAAATAAAAAATTTAAATTTTTGAATTTGCCTCTTTTTTACTTTTTTTAAACTTTGGGAAAAAAGGGTAGGCAAATAAAATTTTTGTTCGGAAAAAAGAAGGATTTACGAAAAAAAAAAAAAAAAAATCATTTTATTTTCCCTTAAAAAAAAAAAAAAATGGCCCCCGTTTAATTTCCAATTTTTTTAAATTTTTCCTTATTAACTTAAAAAAAAAATTTTTCTATTATTTTTTACTATTTTTTTTTAATTTACCTTTTTTTTCCAAAACATTTAATTCAATGGTGGAAACGGGTTTGTGCGGACTTTTTCAAATTTATTTTTTTTGCAAACAAAAATTAAACGATTTTTTAAAGGGCGTCATTAGAAGTTAAAGGGAAAACCCACAAAAAATTTTCATTAAAGGAAAAAAAAAAAAGTTTTTGGGGAAAACCGATTGGGGGAAATAAAAAAAAAATTTTTTCCCATCGTTCCTCGAATTTTTTTTTTTTCCCACCCAAAAAGCCCCCAAAAAAAAACTTAAGCGTTTTAAAAAAAAAAAAAACGAAAAATTTTTATTTTAATTTTTTTTTAAATTTTTACAAAAAGTTTAAAGATGCTAAAAAAACGCTTACCAATGGGGAAAAGTTTATTTTGTTGTTTTGATTTAACCTCTTGGCTTCCCCCCATTTTTTTTCCTATTTTTGGTAATTGCTTTAATTTATTTTATTTTTTTTTGTGGAGAAAAAAGGAAAAAAAATTTTGGAAATTTTTTCTTTCATTAAAAAAACAAAAATTTTCTCGTTTTTCCATAGGGATTAATTTTAAAAAAAAAAGTCCGATTAAAAAAGGATTTACTAAAAAAAATTAAGACGCTTAAAAAAAAAGGGGAAAAGTTTTTTAGTGTTTCCTTTTTTTTCTCCAAAAAGAAAAAGTCGCTTTGGGGCAATTTGAAAAAATTTGGAAAAAGTTCCCACAATTTCAAAAGCGTTTTTTATTTATTTTACTTTAATTTATTATTTTTTATTATTATTTTTATTTTATTAATTTTTTAAAAAGGGGGTTTTTCCAAAAACCTTTTTAACTTTAAAAAAAAAAAAAGGCCCAAAAAAAAAAAAAAACCAACTAAAACCCAACTAAAAACTTTCCACGGGGGGCTTTTTAAAACCCCGAAAAAAAAAAAAAATTTTAAGGTTTCGAAAAAAAAAAAGGGCCTTTTTTTTCCCATTGGTTGGCGGGGCTTTCTTTCTCGGGCACGGGTCCCAAAAAAAAAAAACTAAAAGTTTTTGGTTTTAAAGGTTGGGAAAAACCAAGGAATTTTTTGGACCAAAAACCCCCCACCAAAAAAAAAGAGAATTAGTTTTTACCCGGAAATCAAGGCGGGAATTTTCGATTTTCCAAAAAAGGGAAAATTTTTACGAAAAAGACTTTTTAAACCGGGGCTTAAAATTTCCGCATTAAAAAAACCTTAAAAAATTAGATTTTTTGACAAAAAAAAAACCGAAAAAATTCACAAAACGCCCAAAACGAATAACACAAAAAAAAAAAAACTCAATTTTTTAGGATTTTTTAGTTTGAAGGAAAAAAGTTTACTTTTCAACGTTGCACCTTCATTTTTTTTTTGGCGGCCCGAATCTAAGGATTTTCGGTTATTTTTTACATTTTGCAAAAAACCCTCACGCGCCGTTTTTTGCCAAAAAAAAAAATTTTTAAGGGGTTTTCCTTTAAACAATTAAAGGCCTCTTTATTCGCATTTTAAACTTTTAAAGATTGATTTTTTTTTTATTTTTTTTTTTTTTTAATTTTTTTTTTTTTTTTAAACCGCCATTGCATTTTTAAAAACTTTGGGAACGGCCTTAATAGCAAAAAAAAAACTTTGGGGAAAACTTTCCGGGAACCTTCCAACGGTTTTAAAAGGTTCCAAAAAAAAAAGGAACCTTTTAACCGGGGGCCTTTTTTTTTTTTTAAAAAAAAAAAGAAAAAAAAGTTTTAAAGGAATCCCAAGGGGGTCGAATCTCAAATCCGAAAAAAAGTTCTTTTATTTTTTTATTCACTAACTTAACAACTTAATTTTATTTTTAAAACCCCCAACGATTTAAACTTTTTTTTTTTTTTTAATTTACCGGGGGGGGGGGGAAAACCTTTGGATAGGGTGTTACCCCCAAAAATTTTTCAAAAAAAAGGCCAAAGGGAATTTTTTCTTTTAAAAAAAAAGGGGACCCAAGGAAAAAAAAAAAAAAAAAAAACTTAAAAAATTATCGGGGGCAAAAAAAAAAAACCCTTAAATTTTTATTCTTTTTAAAATTTTTATATTTTAAAGGGGGGGGGGCCCACAAAAATTTATTTGGGGGGTGTGGGAAAAAAAAAAAAGGCAAATTTTGGGGTGGGGGAACAAAAAAAAAAAAAGGCCACAAAGGGGGTTTTACCCTTCGAAATTGGGGAGCTTCTTTAAAAAAAGAGGGGAAAAAACCCCCCCCAAAAAAAACTTTTTTTTTACCTTCCCACGGCTTTAAGCATTTCTTAAAAAAAAAACTTTTTTTAAATTAAAAAAAAAAAACTCTATTTTTCAATTTTTTATCGTTTTCTTCCGGGCCCCCAAAAATTTTTTAAAAAATCCCCAAAAAATAAACATGAAAGAAAAATCCGCGGTGAATTGGGGCTTAAAGCCCGGGGGATAATTCATTTTTTTTTTAAAAAAAAAAAAAGGATTATTAAATTGGGGTTAAGGGGGAAACCAAAAAGGCAAAAGGGGGGGGGGGGGGCATTCCAAAAAAAAAACACCCGCCCTTTGGGGGATCAAAATGGTCAAAAAAAATTTTTTTATTTTCTTCCACCCCCTTGCTTTTAACCTAAGTTTAAGGAAAAAAAAATTTTTTCCCCAAAAAAAAACCCACCGGTGGGCCAAAAAAAAAAAACTTTTATTTTAATTTTTATATTTTTTGCACAAAAAAAAAAAAAATTTTTTTTTTTTTCATTTTTTGGGTTTTTTTTTCTCATTTTTTTTTGGGTTTTTTTTTAACTTTTTTCACCCCCAAAAAAATTTTTCCATTCAATTAATTTGGAAAAAAAAATTTTTTTTATTTTTTTTTTTTTTCCCAAATTTTTTTAGGGGGGGAAAAAAAAAAAAAAAAAAAAAAAAAAAAAAAACCAGGGGGTTGCCGGAAGGAAAAGTTTTTTAAAAACGAACTGGAAATGAAAGTGCAAGGTCAAATCAATCGAAGATTCAAAACCCCCCCCCCCCCGGACTAAAGTAAACATTGTCCTCAATGTTTCAAAAGTAAGGGTAATCCTAACAAAAATCTGGGGCCGTTTATTAATTATGCCAAAGATAACGTTAGTCGATAAGATTATGGATATATATAATGGATCTCCATAAGCAACGATGAACGAGACTCGAGTGAAGAGAAAGACAACGAGCACGAGAGTCTTCATAAATCGGGGTAAATCCTGGACATATACAAATAACCACGAAACACGAGAAATGGAAGAGGTCGCCCCTCCTCACGTCACTTATTAGAAAATAGAAAAGAAAAAGATAGATGGATAAGCATGGGTTGCCTCCCACGAAGCGCTTTGTTTTTGATTACCGAGTCACGTAGCTTGACTCGATCCCCGAATTCAATTGTCCTTGGGGAAAGTTTGGAGATACGGGACAACCATGGGTGGTATGTCCCCTCCGAAGTAATGTTTGAGACGATGACCATTCACCTTAAAGTTGGGACCATCGGGTTGAGCTAACTCGATGGTGCCATAAGGAAAAACATGGGTAACGGTGAACGGTCCTGACCAACGGGTTTTGAGCTTGCCCGAGAAAATCTTCAATCGAGAATTGAAAAGAAGGACTTGATCACCAACGTTGAAAACGCGGTGTTTGATTTTGGAATCATGAATCCTCTTCGTTTTCTCTTTGTAGATCAAAGAATTTTCATAGGCTTGATCACGAAGTTCGGTTAACTCATTTAATTGAACTTTTCGGTCGTCATCACCCGCGGTTTTTAGGTCAAAATTAGCATGCTTCAAGGCCCAGTAGGCCTTATGCTCTAATTCAATGGGCAAGTGACAAGCCTTTCCATACACCAACTTATAAGGAGTACACCCGATGGGGGTTTTGTAAGCGGTGCGAAAAGCCCATAATGCATCATCTAACTTATCGGCCCAAGAGGCACGATTACCATTAACGGTCCTCTCTAAGATACGTTTCAAACCACGATTGGAAACCTCAACTTAACCGCTCGTTTGTGGGTGATACGCGGTAGAAAGACGATGGTTAACTCCATACTTAAGCATAACTTTGGCGAATTGATCGTTACAAAAATGAGTACCGCGATCACTTATAATAGCACGAGGAGTTCCAAATCGGGAAAATAGACTCTTCAAAAATTTCACAACAACTCGGGCGTCATTGGTGGGGAGCGCCTTTGCTTCAACCCATTTCGACAAGTAATCGACGGCCACGAGTATATACTTATTCCCTCGAGAAGACGGGAATGGTCCCATAAAATAAATACCCCAAACGTCAAAGATTTCACAAACTTGAATCGCATTTTGCGGCATCTCATCTCGTTGTGAAATTTTTCCTTGACGTTGGCAAGAGTCACATGACTTCACCAAGTCTTGTGCATCACGGTATATCGTCGGCCAATAGAAGCCGGAATCGAACACTTTCTTAGCGGTGTAATTGGCACCATGATGCCCCCCGTGGGTCCATTGTGGCATGCCATAAGAATCTCATCGACTTCCTTGCCGTGAACGCACCGCCGGATCACTTGATCCACACATATTCTAAACAAATAGGGGTCGTCCCAATAATAATGCTTAACATCTTTAAAGAATTTCTTTTTCTGTTGGGACGACATCCATTTCCTTATGAAATTCCCCGCATGGTAATTTGCAAAGTCGGCAAACCATGGGGTACTAGTATCATGTGATAAACTCCCAAGTGTCTCAAGAGGAAATGATTCATTGATTTCCTTTTTCTCAAGCACACTTTGATGGGGATTTTCAAGTCTAGACAAATGGTCGGCGGCTAGGTTCTCCGATCCTTTCTTGTCTCGAATTTCGACATTGAATTCTTGAAGAAGGAGAACCCACCGCATTAATCTCGGTTTAGCATCTTGTTTAGTCATAAGGTATTTTAAAGCTGAGTGATCCGTATACACTATGCATTTTTTCAAAAGAAGGTAAGGTCGAAACTTTTCGAATGCATAAATGACAGCTAACATCTCTTTTTCAGTAGTCGTATAATGGTATTGAGCGTCAGTCATAGTTTTACTTGCATAGTGTATCGGTTGGAAATATTTGGTCTTACGTTGCCCCAAGACTGCCACGATAACATAATCGCTAGCATCGTACATAAGCTCAAAAGGCAAGTCCCAATCGGGGGCAACTAGAATCGGAGCTTCCGTCAATTTCTTCTTAAGTATCTCAAACGCTTCAACACACTCATTAGAGAAGAAGAACGGAGCATCTTTTTCAAGCAAATGGGTCAGAGGTCGGGCAATCTTAGAAAAATATTGAATGAAACGTCGATAAAAACCGGCATGACCTAGAAAACTACGAATTCCTCGAACGGTGATGAGGTAGCTTTGCGAGCACATCGACTTTAGCTCTATCGACCTCAATCCCGGCTTTGGAAATCTTATGGCCAAGAACAATGCCTTCTTTAACCATGAAATGGCACTTTTCCTAATTGAGAACCAAGTTGGTGTCTTCACACCGTTTTAGCATTTTCTCCAAATGGGCAAGGCAAGTGGTAAACGAATTTCCCTAAACCAAAAAATCATCCATGAATACTTCCATAGTCTTTTCGATCATATCTTGGAAAATGGCCGTCATACACCTTTGGAACGTGCCTGGAGCATTACATAAGCCAAAGGGCATACGTCGATAAGCAAACGTTCCATAAGGGCAAGTAACGTGGTCTTTTCTTGATCCTGAGGATCGATCAGAATCTGAAAGTAACCGGAAAAACCATCAAGAAAACAGTAGAACTCATTTCCCGCTAGACGTTCTAGCATTTGATCCATAAAAGGAAGTGGGAAATGGTCCTTTCGGGTAGCATCGTTGAGCTTACGATAGTCGATACAAACTCTCCATCCCGTAACAAGACGTGTGGGAATTAGCTCATTATCTTCATTCGTTACTACGGTCATTCCACCTTTCTTCGGAACACAATGGACCGGGCTAACCCATGAGCCATCGGAAATGGGGTAAATCATCCCGGCGTCGAGGAGTTTAATAACTTCCTTCTTAATAACTTCATGGATTTTCGGGTAAACCCGTAGTTGTTGTTGGATCACGGGCTTAAAATTATCTTCGAGCAAAATCTTATGAGTGCAAAAACGAGGGTTTATGCCCTTAATGTCGGAAATTTGCCAAACGATGGCACTCTTATGCTTCTTAAGCACATCTAAGAGACGGGTCCTCTCCTCATCTTTAAGGTCTTTAGAAATAATAACGGGAAATTTGTCGGTCCCTTCTAAGAAAGCGTATTCGAGATGAGGAGGTAAATCCTTGAGCTCGGGCTTCGGAGGATTTTCTTTAGACGACTCAACTTCATTAACTTCTTTGATTTCTTCAACATGAATATCCTTCGGAGGGGGAGAAAGTGATGAATCATTCAATAAGTTTTCAAGCAAACGAGTATCCCCCTCCGGATCAAAGGCGGTATCATCAACTTCCGGTGAAATTGAATCATTTGAAAGATAAGCCTCGATCTCTTCCAAGATGAAATCACTTCCCTCAAACGGAGTGAGGTAAGGGGAAGAGTCGGCAACAATAGGTTGAGAAGAAGGAGTGGGATTGCCACTCGAAACATCATGAGAAAAACCGAGAAGTTCTTGAGAATACTCCTCCGAAACTTCATCAATAACATCAATTCGGTTTACGGACATGCAATCATCGGTGGAGGAGTATCTCGACGTTTGGTCCAAGTTAAACGTGACGGCTTCGTTACCATTTCGCAAAGTAATTTCCTCATCGTAAACATCAATCAAAGCACGACCCGTCCTTAGGAAACCTCTTCCGAGAATGAGAGGCTCCACATAAAAAATAACATTATTAAATACTTTATGTGGACCCATTCCTTTAGCTAAGGGAAAAAGAAACACCCCCTAAGTATCTTATACAAGATTAAAACATTGGGAGTTACAAACAAACAGTAAACTGAGAAGGCATCATAATGCATAATAACACCCCATTTAATTGAAGGGCACTTCTTCTTCTNGGTGGAGGAGTATCTCGACGTTTGGTCCAAGTTAAACGTGACGGCTTCGTTACCATTTCGCAAAGTAATTTCCTCATCGTAAACATCAATCAAAGCACGACCCGTCCTTAGGAAACCTCTTCCGAGAATGAGAGGAACCCGTGGATCGGGATCAAAATCGACAATCACAAAATCAGCGGGAAAATGAAACTTTCCAACATTAACGATGACATCCTCGACAATTCCAATGGGATGAGACGTAGATCGATCGGCGAGCTCGAGGGTCATGCACGTGGGAGTAGGATCGGGAAGAGACAATTTCTTCCACATAGATTTAGGCATAAGGTTAATGCTAGCACCAAGATCGGCCAAGGCGAAGCATTGAACCATCCCCGGAAAATTACACGGAATAAGGAATTTGCCGGGATCTCCAAGCTTTTCGGGAAGCTTCTTAAGGAGAACCGCCGAACAATTTTCATTCAAAGGAGTTTTGGCCATTTCAAATAATTTCTCTTTATTATTCAACAAATTTTTGATCATCAACGCAAATTTTGGCATCAAAACAACGGCATCCGCGAGATTAAATCAAAGCGAAGATCTTGAAAAATTTGAAAGAACTTTTCCATTTGGTGGTTTGTTTTCTCGCTGTGCTTTTGATCGTTTAGACGAGACGGATAAGGAAGTTTGGACTTAACGGTATTATCTTGTTCAAAAATGACTTTTTCCTTTCCTTTTGAAACATTCTCTTTTGACGGTTGGACAACCGGAGGTTGGATGTTTTCGGTTCTTCCGTTATTAGTAGGAAGTTCCGTATCCGTTGTCGCCTCGGTTTCACGGTCGACTACCTTAGGGGGAGAAGAAGAAGATGAGGTAATCGGAGCCGTAGGTCCATCGTATGAAACACCACTTCTTGTCGTGATCGCCTTAGCATCGCCCCTCGGGTTAGCGATCGTATTGCTTGGAAGAGTACCCGAGCCCGAGGGTCGATCATTTAAAGACTTCTTGATTTCGGCCATTTGACTAATCATCAATTTATTCATTTCCTCTTGATTCTTAATGAATTGCTTGATAAACTCATCCGAGGACGTTTGGTTTTGATTCAAAGCTTGATTTTGATTATTGAAATTTTGTCCTCGGTTATATTATGAAAACCTTGATTTTGATTATGAAAATTCCCATGATTTTGATTTCCATGATTATAATTTCCATGATTTGCATTTTGAAAATTCCCTTGATTCGGGCCTTGATAATTTCCTTGATGTTGAAAATTTCCACTATTTTGTCCTTGATTGAAATTTCCCGGATTTTGAAAACCATTGTTAACACGATTTTGATTTTGATTGAGTTGATTGTTACGGTTTTGCACATTGTTAACTTGATTTTGATTATTAAAACCAGGTGGTCCAAGATAATTGGTGGAACGATAGCTAAGAAGATTCCGATCTCCTTGTGGTTGGTAACCGTTAACTCCCATATTTGTAGCATAAACGTTCTCATGAGCAAAACCACCGGAGGCTGGGCACTCATAATACGGATGTGGACCACCACACGTTTCACAACTTTGATTAATCGCATTGACTTGACGATTGTTGTTTAGATTTGGATTTGTTTGCAAAATACAGACAACATCATCGAACTTTTTGTTAAGAGCCGCAATTTCTGCATTGGAAGATGTGGTAGATCTCGTCGACTCGCTCCTCTCGGCTGAGGAATCCCAATAATTGTGATGGGCGGTCATGTTCTCGATGAGATCGTAGCACTCTTCGGGGCGTCTTTTCATAAAAGTACCACCCGCAGCAGCATTGATCGTATCACGATGTCGTAAAGTTAAACCATTATAAAACGTATCAATAATCGTGACGAGCAACATGTTGTAATTCGGAAACCGGTCAATAGAAAGCTTATAACGTTCCCATGCTTCGAATAAAGATTCGTCGGGAAGTTGTCAGAAATTGCTTATGTCGTTTCTTAGCTTCGTCACCATCGATGGTGGAAAGTATTTTGCCAAGAATTTCGAAACCATTTCATTAAACGTATGAATAGAATTCTTCGGAAGTCGATCAAACCAAGCGGTGGCGTGATGCGTCAATGAATATGGGAAGAGATAAAGGCGAAGGGCATCATCGGAGACACCGTTTTGTTTCATACTTTGGGTGATAGGAATTTATCAAGATGTTTGTTAGCATCATCACCCGGTAAACCGTGAAATTGGCAAAAATTTTGGACTTGTTGAATCATGTGATGTTTAAGTCCAAAATCCGCGGCTTCGATATTGACGAGGGCAATCGGGCCACCACGTCCGAACATAGTCGGTTGACACAACTCCTCCATTGTACGGAGATTGGGAGGAGGTTGAGGTCCCATCGGAGGTTCCTCGTTTTGTTGAGCACTACCCATTGGCGGGGGTCCCAAATTTTGACCGTTATTGTTCATTTCCTCAACGTTTGGGAAATTAATACGGTGTGTGTGACGTATAATCCTCTCGGGATTTGAAAGTGGTGAAAGTAAGTTATGTGACGAAGAACGGGTGTTCATACACCAAAGAAATCACAAATTTAAAAAGAAAATCAAAAATCAATTTGAAAAAGGAAAATCTTTTTGGTTTTTAAAATATTTTTGAACAAAAGGTGAAATCAAAATATTTTTGGGTTTTTATATAAAAGAAAACTTAAAAACAATATATATATTTTTATTTTNGGTAATCTTTTTCTTAAAAGTTTTTACTTGTATTTCTCACGTTGTTGTCACTCACGATAACTTGACTCCACTTTGTTGGATATTTTTGTTACTTGTTGTTTTGCACACTAAAAACAACGATCAAATTGCCCGCTGCCGGGAGGCTGTGTGCAGAAATCTGTAAAGGTTTAACGATTAGTCTTGTAACCTTCGCAGAAGTTATCGCTTTCAAAAATTATAAAACACAAATATTCTTTTGTTCTAATATATATAAGAAAAAAAATATTTAATACTTGTACCAAGTATCAACAAACACCAAAAAAAAATAATAAAAATCATCGTCTTCCGTTGGAAGGGGGCGGATTGAAACCAATAATCTTTCACAACAAGGTAATCGTGTGAAATCAATTGTTACCCGATTAGCCAATAAAGAAAACGGTTTCAGTTGACTAACGGTTAACAAAAGAAATTAAACCAAAAGAAAACAACAATAATGATTTTCTTCTTTATTTGTACAAAAATGGTTTTTCGAAAACCAAAAATAATCTTCTTACATCCTTACCGTTAATTTCTATCTTCTCATCCCTCGTTAATGTTAATTCTCTATGTCATCACTCGACTACGACTGTATTTCATTGTAAAGGTCCGGTGGATGACAATCTTCGTTGTTAAAGTGCGCGTGTACGGTGTGGAAGTATAAAATTAGAGACGGGAATTTGTAAATGGTGCGAATGCAATATCCGAATGCTTTCAATGATTCTCAAAATTCTTCCGACTACCCTTCATCCAGCCCGAGATGCGTGATTATTAATGGATAAACCGTCAAGACTTGATCCACACCTTTCACGATTTTCAGTGACTAAAAAGAACGACTTGCTAATTCTCACGTTTATCAGAACAAGAACCGGGATCATACGGAAGTGGTGGAAATTTCTAGCTCTAAGATCACACCACTTGTCCACCTCCGGTTTTTCAAAATGATTTCTTCGAGACTTGATAGCATTCGGTTATTGTGTTGATTCTTTGAATTGCCCGATTCCTTTCTTTAAGGCAATCGTTTAATTCCTTGCGTCGTTGTGGCGAGCCATTTTGTTACCATTCGTTGGTGTACGTGTGAACGATGTGGTAAATATTCAAAACGGAAGTCTGTTTGTTTTGTGGTTCAAGGAATTCATTCGCTACGATTCTAATCGAGCTTTTGCAATGATTCCACAAAACGATTTCGTTTCATATGAGCATAATCCGTGTTATCAAAAATTTTCAATGTTACATCGTTCAAAATGCACAACTTCACAAACAGTACGGTTGTGAGTATTGTGGGGGCCCACATTTTAGCACCGATGTCAAACTAGGAATCTTTTCCTTGGACAACATTATTCACGACCAACCTCCACAATACCAAACGTAACACAACCTCAGCCATTTCACTCAAGAACTGTTGCAAAATGTTTATTAAATACTATTGAATGATCTTAAGATTTGGTTAAAAACCTTGTCATAGAACCTACGTCCGAAGTCTTACAAGGAAATAGCTACTGAAGAAGCAGAAGGAAGTTACTAGGAGTAAAGATCTCGCATGCAGTAATTACTTTCATTTAGATGACGATGATGATGATGAGGATTCAATTCAAATGAAGGATTATTATGAAGTTTGTCAATTTAAACCCAATCAATCAAAAACGCAGGAGAAAGACGTATGATGGAATTACTATTAGAGAACAAATGAAATTTGTAAAAACCATGAATGCTAGTACTTCTCACTCCCTCAGTTTTTCCTTTTTTTTTTTTTTGGTTAAAAAAATTCCCCCCCCCCCACACCCGAGTCACACTCTCTCCGAACATGGGGGATGAGCATCTTAGCACTGTTCCTGAAAAGGAATCGGACGAATCACTAAGTCTAGTTTGAGAACCTTGTCCCAATCCCAGAGATTCACGGCGAACTTTTGATCAAATGTGGATTTACTTTCCCCTCTCGAGTGTCCAAAAGATCAATTTGAGAATCTTTCTCGGATCTTAGCGATGGTTGTACATTTATTGGGACATCGAGATATGTGGAGGCATCACTTTCCTCATTCGGATGTTGACTTTTTCTTGAGGAGTTCGCCGTATGAACTCACTTCTCATCCACTTTCCAACGGGAGTGACGATATCTCTTTGACTTTGAAACCGATCTAGGAAAATTGAAAATCTTCTTATATCATGATTCTGTCACTCAATTCTCTATCCCAACAGTCCAATGGAGAAGTTAATCATTCTTGTTTCCGAAACTTCAAAACAACTTTCACTAATCCTGGTTTGAATCCGGAATCTGAATTCACTTTGATTCTTGATAATCCAATCTCTTGATGTTACAGAACAAAGGATGGTGATGAGTCACAACGGAACAAGTAGTTCACTAATTTACATCATGGTGATTGATTTCTCTTCACGAGGAGTTCTCCGGGGAACTCACTCATATTCATGACCCTTCGGAGTCATGATTACTTGGATAACAAGAAAAAACATAGTGTGGGGGAAAGTTCTCAATCATGAAATTGGTATTTTGATGACAAATTTTTCCACCCTCACCACCAAAATTGTTTCCAATCCAAAGAGCTTAACCTATGAAATCCAAAATCAGGAACTGAACACTGATCTTTGAGGAAGAAGATCTTGTCATTTGATCGTAATCATGACTTCTTTCTTTTCTTCACGTACCTGGTGACTTCCTCTCTTCTTCACTCCTTCGGGACGTGAGGATACCATCCTTTGACCCCGGCTCATCGCTTATAGTTTATACTATTTCAAGCCGGGTGTATCTCATCGGGTGGAACTTTCACTAAATTCAATGTTTGTCCAACATATTGAACTGAAAGTTCCGATCGGAGATTGTCTCTCCACTTGCTTCCCCAGAACAATGAATTCGGCCGAGTCAAGCTTAGGACTCGGTAACAAAAAACAGTAGCATTGCATGTTTCGCCCATGTTTCTGTCTTCTTCTATTTTCTGAAAATACGTGTGTGGGAATTTCCTTCTATGTTTTGTTTCTTCGTGTAAATTTTGCTCTTGTTTCATATTCCCCTGATCTGATGATTGGTGCGCCTATTTCAAACAAGCCGCCAATATCCGATCTTATTTCAAATGTTTATCAAGGAATTCGTTTTCAAATTCTTTTTTAAAAAAAATGAATTTCGTTTCCACCACTTGGCTAGTAATATTATCTTTTCCGTTCAAAATTTCGGCTAAGGCCGGTACTTTGAATATTGAGGACAATATTCAATCTAAGTGTGGGGGGGAATTCTAGCCGAATTTGATCACAAATGTACTTTCTAGTCCTATAGTACCCCCGTTTGGCCCAAAATTTAAAATTTTTGCCCCCTTTAAAAAAAAAAATGATGAAATAAGAATCGCATGGAAAAGAAAGTCTTTGCACTAACTTTAAAAATGGTAATTCCAATTCCACCATGTCTAAACCACATAAGATTGGCTAATCTGGAGCAAACGGCTCTAGGTAAAATATCTCAAATCCGTTTATGCTTTACAATTGCCAAAAATTGTATGGTATCTCGACTCACCATATCCTTAAAAGTGAAGAGTTTGGCTAGCCCACAAGGTTATGGCTTGGGAAAAGGCAAAAACCATATTCGGTAATCAACTCACCAAGATTATATCAAAGAGTTGGCTAGTCCAAAAGCAAACGGCTTTTGGTAAAGACAAATCAAATCCGTTAATAGCTTGTGATTTGCTAAAAATCATTTGGTTATCAGTGTACCATAGTTCTTACTTGAACTGAAACATTTGGCTACTCCAGAAGTAATGGCTTTTGGTAAAGAGATTTCAAATCCATTAAATTTTCAAAACGGGTTGTTCTTAAATTTTGAATTGCTAGGGACTAGCAATTGCTTAGTGTGGGGGATTTGATATGTGTCATTTTACACATATCTTTTCTTCCATTTTTCGAGTCACCAAAAACACCTAAAAACGATCAAATAATGTTACAAATATCCTTGGAATGTGTTTTTGTGTATTTCAGGTACAAAAAGATTGAAAACGAGGCAAATATGAGCAAAACGGAGCATAATGGAACAATACCGAACCGAGTCGACACCATTTAGAGCATTTATTGAAGAATAAAAAAAAAACAAAGACGGAGTCGAAATCAACCCCGAGATATGGCAATGGAGTGAGCTTGGAAAAAAACCGAACCCGAAACCAACTCCCATTTTTACCATTTATCCTAAGCCTAAACCTAATTACTTAAACTAATTAAACCAAACCCTTTAATAAATCTAAACCTGGACAACCCAATCACCAAGCCCAATCCCAACCAAATCTTTACCCGGCCCATTCCCTTTAATCTAAAACGTTCTCAGTCAAAAAAACCAGTCAAACATCTCACGCTTCTCCTTCCTCCCATCCTTTACCCACCAGACCTTAAACCCTCCCCAAGCTTTAACCTGCCACACGCCATCTCCAAGCATCTCAAAAGCTTCACCACCTTCACGTGATACCCTCCCCCTTGTCCAAGTCACCTATCCTCACCCCTCAAGTTTATCCAACGGCTCACAACAAAAGGGTTTTGGTTCCAAGAATACAATGAAGGGCTGTGATGAAGTGAAAGAAAGCACAAACTTGATTCAAGCTTTTTACACTCACACAGAAAACACATACACAAGAGGACAAGAAAGAGCAGTAACCCTAGTTTTAATATTTTTGGTATAAATAGAAAAGCTTGTAAGCCTTCAAGAGGCAGTAGGTTTTGGTAGGAGAGTAATTTAGAATTTAGTTTTATGCCTATTCAATCTTAATTTAAGCTATGTACTCTTAATTTCAAGTTTTAATCAAATTCAGTCTTCCATTACTTACTGTCAATTTACTTGTTGCTTTCCATTTCTAGTTTTCATATTTTAAGTATTGTTTACTGTTTCATTCATGATTAGTTAGTCTAGATGTAGCTTAAGTTAAAGTTTCCTTAAAGGTTTTAGTTCCAAAATTTGCATTTCCATTCCAAAAAAAAATCCAACCGTAGACAGTTAGGAGAGTTTGGCTCAAGGTTTTTGTTCAAGATTTTCTTTGCTTTGATCCAAATCTAACTTTCAATCAGCCTTTAATTAGTTTTCTTTTTAGTTTGGAAGTAAGATTATACCAGTTTCAAGAAGTTTTAAAGCTTTTGTCTAAGTTTCTTAGGAATCTTGAGTTTTAACTGTTTTAGTATTTGGCATTAGTGTAGATTCTAGATTAGTGCCCTTTAGTGTGTTACTTTGCTTCATCTTAGTCAAACATAGGATAGTACAAGTTCCTAGCATCTGGTCTCTGACTTTTGTGGGTCAAAAACCCCAAATTGACCCATATTACCCACCTGATTTGCTGTCAAAAAACAGCCCAGCAGCCCAGATCTTTTTGATTTTTCATTTCTTCGTTATAAGTCCGTTTGCTCTAAAATTTGGTATACAACTTATCCAGTGGCTTGTTTAGTTATTGGTAATTTTAGTTTATTTTTAATAATTTTTCTCAGCCCCGTGCATTAGCTCGAAGTAGCCTCTTTAGTTATTTTTTCTGCAGCCTTTAGATAACTTTAGCTTATTTTGTGCTTTTTAGTCTTAATATAACTGCTTATTCTGTCCCTTTAGCTTACTTAGGATCCCCTTAGGTCCCCTTAGCTTTATTCCCCATTAGCTCAGCTTATTTTAGCTTTTAGATTAGCTTTTAGTTTCCAAAAGTTACTTAGTTTAGGCTTTTATACCCACTGCTCATTATTTCCCTTGCAATCTGTTATTTATTGATTTTCATAAAAGGTTCCAGTCTACAAAGTTGGTATTTTTCATGTTTTTAATAAGTTTGTGTAAAAAAAAGCTTGAAAAAAAAATGTTTTCAAAAAGGAGGTGCACAGGATCGAACCTGTGACCTCCCTTTCATAACAGACACCAAACAACACTCCTTCAACCAACTGAGCCACTATGTGTTTGTTGTTTATGTTTGCTTAATTTATTATTTAAAGATGAGTTAACCTGTTTAGCTTATTTATAATTTTCAGCTTCCAGTTTGCTTATTACTGCTTAATTTGAAACAGTAACCCCAACTTTTTATATTTTTCTTAAATTAGTTTTGGTATGTAGAATTTATTACAAAAGTTTCAGATTTTTTAGATTAATTTTAGTGTTTAGTTAACATTAATTAGAATTAATTAGTTTTTTAAATTATAACAATTAGAGTTTTTATCGAAAAATCAATTTTCTTTTTTCCAAAATTTTCTTTTATCATTAGGTTCATTAGAAAATTATTTTTAGGCCCGTAGGATCAACGTAGCTTTAATTTCACGTTTTAAGTTGTACACTCACGTTTATTTTTAAATAACTTTTTACATTTTTAAGTTTAGCTAGTAATTTTAGGATTCCCGATACCTAACCATGTTTCCCGTAGTCATTTAGGTAGTTTTTAGGATTCTCCTAGTTTGCCTTTTGTTCCCTTTAGGTTTATTTATTTTCATCCTCGTTCGTTAATTTTCCATTTTTGTTAATTCAACGTACAACAATACCAAACAACCTTTCACATACAAGATTTTAATCTCGATCTTTCACGAAGCTTTCCATTCACACCTCGTTGGGGTACGACCCGGGAAATCACTTCCCGGTCTTTAAAATATCACATTGCACGAGTTTATGAGGTAATCCTTTTCACGAAGGGTTTACTTGTATTTCTCCACGTCTTGTTGTCACTCACGATAACATTGACCTCACTTTGTTGGTATTTTTGAATACTTGTTGTTTTACACACTAAAACACAACGAATCAATAGCAAAGAATAAGCACAAAATTAAGCTATTAAACAGTAAAACTAAAAATTAACAAAAATATAATAAGACAGATAAGCAACAAAATTACAAAGCCCTAAAAGCTCAAACAAAGAAACTAAATAACAAAGACACAGCAAAATTANTTTGTACACTCGCGTTTATTTTTAAATAACTTTTTACGTTTTTAAGTTTAGCTTGTAATTTTAGGATTCCCGATACCTAATAATGTTTCCCATAGTCATTTAGGTAGTTTTTAGGAATCTCCTAGTTTGCCATTGTTCATGTTCCCGTTTAGGTTGTTTATTTTCATTTTCGTTAATTAATTTTCCGTTTTCGTTAATTTAACGAACAACAAAACCAAACAATCTTTCCAATCAAACATACAAGTCTTTAATCTCGATCTTTCACGAAACTTTCCATTCACACCTCGTTGGGGTACGACTCGGGGAATCACTTCCCGGTCTCACAAATATCACATTGCACGAGTTTACGAGGTAATCTTTTTCTTAAAAGGTTTACTTGTATTTCTCCACGTCTTGTTGTCACTCACGATAACTTTGACTCCACTTTGTTGATATTTTTGTGTACTTGTTGTTTTGCACACTAAAACACAACGGATCAGAGAGAAGAATGGTTCTCTCTTCAGTCGGCAATTTAATGTCACGACTTTCGTATTCCCCGGTTATTCGGTAGTAGAATTAAAGTAATCGGATAACTTTTAACTTCACGATCTTTTTTCGCGTTCGAGCTTATTTGGTTTACAACACCCCTCCTTCAACGGAAGAGCGAGGATGTTTATTATATTTTTGGTATTTTGTAAACACTTTAGGAAAAGTGTTTTGTTTTTGTGATTTTTACTTTTCATATAAGAAAATACGTAAAAAGAAGGTTTTTCAAAACACGATGTAAAAACGAAAACCAAAATTCACTTCAACCTTCCCCGGCAGCGGCGCCAAAAATTGATTCGCTAAAATCAATATATATAATTATAATATCCAATAATTACGCTAAAAATACGTATTCCCGAGTCGTTCCGTGAAGGTGTGAATAGAAAATCGATTTCCGTATCGAAAATGTGAAATGAATGTAAAATTTAAAAGATAAAAGAGATATTAAGCTACGAGAAATGAAATAGCAATTAAAAACACGTAATAAAGCAAATAAGATAAGCAAACAAAGCACGTAATTCCTAAAACGCAACTAAAATCCTAAAACGCGACTAAATAGTGGAATCCTAAAATAAAAGTCCTAAAAATATAAAAAATATTTTTCTAAACTAAAAATGTTAAAAGAAAATTTTAGGAAAAAGAAACTTTTTTTTTTTGGCTTTTTGTTTATTTATTACGATTTAAAAACTAGAAAAAAGAAAGTTAATGATTAAAAATAGAAAATGAAAAGTAGGAAATCTAATTTTTTTTTCTAAAAGTCTGAATTGATGAAAAGTTTAAGAGAAAATTACAAAAGATTTGAAAAGCCCACTAATAAGCTCGTATTAAGCTGGAAAGTGGCTTATGGCTTAAAAAAGGACAAAGTGTTATCTATTAACTGTGGGAGAAAAGAACTGCAAGTCCTTCGGGCACAATTGGTTATGGTGTGTGGTGTTGAGGTTTACTATCCAAGGGGTCCGGGGCTCGAACCTTACCCAGACTCTTTTGCTAAAATATTTTTTTCTTCTTTTTGGCAAATCTGAAGAACAGCTATTGACTAACAACTTTTGTGAAAAGAAATTTGATAAAAAGCTTTAAACAAGCTTATACAAGCTTATGAAACCAACAGTGAACAAAAGAAAACTTTAAATGAGATTTAAAAATGTAAAAGCTTAAACTCAAAGGTAATAAGCTAACTTCGAAAAGCTAAATCTAAATGNAGTCCCAACAATCACTAAAAAGAGGATCCAATAAGCAGAGCAAATAAGCAAAACAAAACAAACCAAATAAAATCCAATTCTTAAAAGTCAGCTGGATGAGCTTCTGTTTGCCCCAAAAATGTCACCAATAGCTTAAGAGAAAAGCTAGATAAAAGCTTATGAACTTGGGCTTATGGACAGATTGCAATGAAGCAGGGGAACCAGATGAACCAACAGCAGTCTTTGGGCACAAATTTAGTCAATCAAATGAAGTCCAAATCCACTTTTTCTTTTTGATTATGATAGATTAGAAACAAGTGAGCACAGAACAACAAATTTCAAGTAATTCCAATCAATAATGAAGTCTAAAATTGACCTGGGAAACTGTCCAATTCTGAGTAATATATTTTTTTTGACTTTTTGATTTGAAAAGTAAAGTTGACTTTTATGAATTTGTAATGATCCTAAATGCACTTAGATGTAATATAAAGCTAGTTTGTAACTGTATTTAGCTATAATCACTGAATATGCAACTACTCTATGAATTTGTAAATCTAAAATCCCTACAGTGAACTGCTATGCAATTTTAAAAGCAAATTTGACTTTTAATGTAATTCCTACTGAATTTATGCTAGATTAGGCCTAATATTACCCTACGTGAGATATGTAGACTACTTAATCCTACTGAATCTCAAGCAATCTCAGTCTAAACCACTGATCCAAACACCTCTTATGAATCTGTTTCAAACATTTGATGAAGCAACAATGAGATTTACTTATCCAAACCACCAAACAAGTTCAGTTTATGATCAAACAAGCCTTAATGAACTAGAATCTCAGATCTCAGACAACAAATCAGCACAGAACTCAGAATCACAAGTATGATGAAATATGAGCAAATAATACCACAAATTCAAACTTACTATCAACTAATGATTAAACAAGCTTAACTAATATTAGATCTAGCAATAAACATCAAATAACTAACATCAAACAACAATTAAACTTACAGCAGCAGAACTAAGCTATAAAAGTTGAGTGGAATAGTAAATGTAGAAATCAACTCACAAATTCTTCTCCCTCAGCACCAATTGAGGGAGTTCACTATGCTAGCCTATCTTTATGATAGGCCAAAGCTTCCCTTTCTCCTTGGACTATCACTCCAAACCAGAATTCATAATCACCATTGAACTTTGACTTTTGTTGACTGAAGAGCTTTTGATGTATTATGAACTGAATTTTACTCCTACACTACTCACAAAAGCTATAAGAGCTTAGATGAGTTGTAACTACTAAGAAAAAAGAAGCTATTTGAAGCTTGGTTTTATAATTTGAAAATATTTTTTTATTTTTTTTTATTTTTCTGATTGTTTTTTTTATTTTATTTTTGATTATATGAAAAAACATCCAACTATTAACTAAGATATTGATGTAAACTGATTACTAGACTATAATGAAACAGTAACAAGCTATATAAACTAAAATTAACTAAATAGAAATTAAAAGTAAATTGTAGAAACTTGGAATTTAAAGAAGTAAACTAAACTTTCATTAATATTAATACTGAATTACACTATTAAAAAGAGATTAGAATTTGAGAAATGAAAATGACAGAGCTTAACTACTAAAAACCTACACACCGAATACATGAATTGAAGGGGTATATATAGCTACACCAAGGAGAGGGGTTCCTAGGGTTTGGAAGGCTTTGGATGCTCATCTCTTAGCCCTCTGATCAACTATGACAACATCCCAATCATTTGTAGCCCTTGGATTCAGTGCCATGTCTCATCAACCAATCATAAGCCTTCAATCCCACACGGATTGCCAACGTGTACGCGTTTATGACAACATATTTCACCTGAGGGCTTCTAGAAATGCGTGCAATTATACAATAATACCCTTAATTGAAGTCAATTTGGTCAATTTGGGTTTTAGGGTTCATGTGTACAGTACACGTTCTGGGTTTGGGGTAAAAAGGGGGCGCGGGTTTTTTCAAAAATTATTAAATGCTATGGTTGACTGTTTGACCTGGGTTATAAGGGATAAGGGCCGGGTTATGGTTTGGGCTTGTGGGTTTGGTGGGGTTTTTAGGTTATTAAAAAGGGCTTGGTTTAGTTTTATGGGTTTAGGATTAAATTTGACAAGGACCATTTATGTAGAATCTGAATTTCAAGGGACTGAAACTGCCATTTTTCCATAGTGTAATCCAAGGGCTTATGTTGTCACTTTCTGATTCTTTAGGGACCTTTGATTTCATTTCTTCAATTATATCTTCAAGGATCATTATTGATAATTTCTGAAAGATGAAGGACCATTCTTGCACTGTTCTTCAAACTTTGACCAGGGATTAATCTTGAACTTTAGGAATCTCCAAGGACTTGAATATACAATTTAAGCTTGACTTTGACTTTTTTACTTCCTCGGCTTCTGCTTTTGACACTTTCCATTCTTGTGCTCGTTTTTGTCGGTTTTGTGTGATTTTGATGTGATTTATGAAATATCCGTACCTGCACGATCACAAACACAACATACACTTTTCATTGGCATTTGTTAGTGATATTAGTCTATTTGGGTCGGTATTTGGCCATAAAAAGGTATGTGAATTAACACATACCAAGGACATAGCAAAAGTATTGACAGATAGAAATTCATAGCAACGTTATATCAAAAGTATATGGTTACTATTTAAGCATCAATTATATATAATATATTAATAACCATAACCAAATAGCATAGTAATAATTCTCTAACTTTCTCACAATATGTCTAAGGTTCAAACTTACTCGCTACACATTTTGGGGTTGGCCGAAGAATGGGTCAGAAATATGGTGCCTCAGTTAAGCCACATAATGATCATATGAAATTCTTTATGAATGAAGTGATTTCTTACACCTATTCGATGTAAAAAAAATATATGGCTTGTTGTATTGCTTATTGACTCCTCCCAAACTAACCAGTCAACTAGGTGTGGTCAACAAGTCAAATCCGAGAGAGGAGAGATCAATTTATGATCTGGTGTAAGCACAGTGTATCCCCGGGTCGTTATGTCCCAGCGAGATTGAAATTGTGTTTTTGGAAACGTTTGAATGATTTAGTGATCGGGAAAGTAACCAGATAATGATTGGATTGATTTACACTAATGGAAATTAGATAAATAATAGATATTAACAATTACTGGGAATTAGATAAACTAAAAACGTAATCAAAATTAAAACAAACGTAAATGCGTGCGGGAAAATGGGAATTAAGCAAAAACAAACTACAGGGGGTGAAAATGACTTTTTTACAAACTTAATATTAAAAGAAAATTTTATGAAAAAGAAAAATATTTTTTTGATTATTTTACTATTTAATATTAGTTAAAACTATTTAATTACTTATTATTAATATTTAACTTAAACTAGATTTAATATAATATTAATTTAAACTAAGAAAATGAAAAAATATTTTTAAAAATTCTAAAATAACTTAAAAATGATATAAAAACTAAAAATATGTCTTTTTGTCTTTTTTTGAATTTAATATTAATTAAATACTAATTAGATATTAATTAACTAATTAACTAATTTAAATTACTAATTATACTAAAAATGACTTAGGAAATTAGGAAATATTTTATAAAACTAATTAACTAATACAGGAATCTAAAAAAATTATAAAAAGTTTTTTAAAAATTATTCTTAAACTATTTTACTAATTAGTTATTAATTAAAAGCTAGTTAAACTAATTTAATTAAGATAAATAGCAAATGAACAATAATAATTATGAAAATATTTTCTAAAAATACTTCATAATATATAAAACCTAGAAAAAATATAAAAAGTGCTAGTAATTAAAAATAAACAGTAGAGGATTTTAGTTTTGGTTTTTTAATTAAAACTAATTAAACTAATATTAATTATTATAAATACTAAATGAAAAGATAAAAATCTAAGAAAGTTACTGGAAATACTAAAAGATGTAAGGAAATTATGAAAAATATAAAAATGAAAATTGCTTTTTGGAAAGCTGAGCAATAAGCCAAATGGCTTAAATAGAAGCTATCACTTTATTAAAAGTGATGATTTTTTTGGATTTTCTTTTTGAGAACTGTTTATATACTAAAAATAAGCAACTTTAATAAAGGAAAACTTTTTAGATCTTAAAAATAAGCACTATGCACACTATTGTTTTACCACAGATTGATTTTTTTGATTTTTTTTTAATTAAGAAAAAGCTCTAAATAAGCTATAAGCTGAGCACTATTGGTGATTTTGGAAACAAATAAGTTAAATGGACTGAATGGATGCTAAAACATTCAAATAAGAACACAGAATAAGCAACATAATAGGAATAAGCAATTCCAAAATCCACAAAGCAAACAGAACCAAAGTAGCAAACTTGCAGGCCTTGTGGGGCCCACAGGGTTAAT
>LBNU01005870.1:34898-45768 GCA_014162995.1 Artemisia annua | reverse complement strand
ACGTTGTTGGAACGCCAAGATGTCATTCCTTAGCTTGGTAGTCCTTCCCGGTGGGAGAAATTGAGCTAAGAAGCGAGTTGTGAGATCATCCCAAGAGGTGATGGATCCTACGGGTAGACGCTCTAGCCACTGACTAGCATGGTCTCGCAGAGAGAATTGGAAGAGATGTAATCAGGTAGTCTCTCGAGTTTCAACATTAAGGTCTATGGAATCTACGATTTTGAGGAAATCCTTGAGATGTTGATTTGGATCATGGGAACGAAGTCCATGGAATGCGCATCCGCTTTGCACCAACCGGATGGTGTCGGATCGCAAGGGAGACACATTGGCTCCTTGGGTGAGCTCAATGGTGTTTCGATAGCCATGGTGGCTAGGTCGGGAATACTCTCCTAAGGGACGGGCTCTAGGAGGTTGGTTTGGTTGTGGTGGTGGGTTGTTTGGTTGAGGTGGGTTGTTGGGATCAAGGATATTACCACCATCCATGATGTCGGATGGTAATGGTTACGAACAAAAATACGAAGAAATAAGATAGACTAAAGAAAAACCTAGAAAAATAAAATAAAAGTCTCACTAGAAAGGAATCTAGTGAGTAGACCTAATAAAATAAAAAATTCAACCTAAACAATAACTATTCCCCGGCAGCGGCGCCAAAATCTTGATGTACGCGGGATTGCGACCACGCAACAAGTCTTACCTCTCAAGGGATCTTGAGAAGCTTGCAATCCCACCAGGCAGTGTACCTGACCGATGTAGTATAGTGTAGTGGTAAGTACGGGGGATTGATCGTTCTCTCACAGGGAATAGTGTTCGTTCGGTATGAAAAATTACTCTAATAGGTCTAAGGATGAGGGATGATTATTTTTGTATTTTTATATTTTATAAAAGTAAGTAAAATCTCGGGTTTGAAGGAGTGGGCGGAATTAGTTGCTAGTCAACTAACCCAAAAACTACTATTGCAAATAAAATAAAATAACAAGAAAATAAAAGGTTGTGAAACTTATATGGAGACAAGTGTGTTTACTTAGATTTCCTTACTCCCTAACTATCTTTTACCGGTTAATTAGTGTGTATTAATTGCGTGGATGACGGGTGTATTCCTTAATACCATTCGTGGGGTGGCGTACGTACTTCCCCAACTCTATAAGCTCCTACTTCACTCCTATGTCGAGCCTGCTAGAAGCTCCTAACATGGGATCATTAGAATTCGCTCATGCATTAAATACAACCATAAAAACCTAGTACGCATTGGTTCATGTTTCTTAAGACGTTCAAGCAAGTTACCGTATAGGAGGTTAGCCAGTTTTCTTAAGCCTAACATCGATAAACAATCATCCAATACAAGTAATAACACACCAACAACCAATAATCAATAGTTAGGTTTCATTAGATCTAAGCAAACACAAAATAAATCTAGCCTAGCATGTTAATTGAAAGACAAGCATAAGATATAATTAACCAACACATAGACATATTGATTAATTTGAATGGAGACTTATCTTTAATTGAACATGGAAGAATCAAGGGTGAAAAACCCTTGAAAAAGCTGTCAAAATCGTCTAGGGTTTTGTTCCCAAAAGTTGCACACTAATGAATGAAAAATAGAAAAGTATATATAGAAAATACACTCTGACGGCGTCAGCTTATACGCTCTGACGCCGTCAGCTCGCCGCCATTAGGGTTCTCGGATGGCCTAGATCCATGTCTGATGCCGTCACTTGTAAAATACCTCTGGGCCGTCACTCTTTAGCTTAACACCTGACGACCTAGGAATATTAACACCTGACGCCGTCAGGTGTTATTTCCATGTTTTCTTCTAAGGGCGTCACGTATAGCCAGATTCCACTCCTTTGTCTTGGTTGGCTGACGGTGTAACCTTGTGACTCTGATGCCGTCAGGAAGGATTTCTAGCATTCTTTTGAGAGTTTGTCGTTTTCTTCACTTTATGCTCCAAGAACGTCCAAAATGATGTGTTGTCCAGAATTCTTCTCAAAAGTACCTAAAATGACAAAAGGAATGATTTAGGGCAATATTTTATCATATTAACACGAATTAGGGATTAAATGACCCCCTAAAACAGGTACACTTTTCTCCTCATCAATAGGCATACAATTCCTCCACAAAACAAGGTGTAAGAAATTTCAAACAACAATCTGGGGTGTCCATCTTTCCAAAAGTGTGGTCATTTTTCAAACCACTATCAACTGTGTCTGATTCTGAAACATTGTTTTCTCCAATACTCTTTGACTCATCAATCCAACCACAGCTATTCTCCAATTCCAACCTCTTTCCTAGCCTATTATTATGATCCATGGCTAACATAGCTAAAATGTGCACAAACATCAAATGAAACATTAGTAGGTTAGTCAAATAAGTTCTAAGCTCATAATCATATTCCAATAACCTCATATAAATCATATATGTCAAGATATGCATCTGTTTAATCATCATAGAAAAGAAACAAGTTTTCTGCAAAGATTTGTGTAGAAAAGTTCGGCGGTTTTTCATAAAAGTACGGCGGTTACGTGATTTTTTAGCCGTTTTATTTGAAATTCTCCAGAAGTACGGCGGGTTTAGGTAAAACACCGGCGTGTTTCTGGGTTTTAACAGTTCTTCACAAGAGATATAATCATTCATCAATTCAGATAGTGTGACAACTGAAAAATTAGGGAGCTATTTTCAAAATCCGCATTACTTTGAAATTTAACCATACGAAAATGTTTGGAATTTATTTCCATTGAATTATGTCGAATTTGAATGTGTGACTTGATTTTGTGAATTATATGTGGAGTTTTATTTGTATCGTAGATTTTATATGAGATATATGTCGTGAATGTTATTTATTCCATTTATTAGGCACTACGTTGACTTCGTGTCACACCTCGCCAAGGCGGAAATACGAGGGTGTAACTTCATGGATATCATCACAACACATGGCGTCTAAATAGAGAAATACTACAATGCACATAAGTAGAGCAAAATACAAACACGAAGTATTGTAACAATACCCCAAGATAAACCAAACAAATTAAAATCCAAGGTATCTTCAATAGATATGAAAGTACCAATTGAAAGACATAATCTCTTCACAAACAAATCCAAATATCGTCAAATTCAAACATAACATAAAGTCTTCATAATGCAACTAAGTCTCGCCTAATTGCATCCCTCAATCTTTGCCTTAGAATGCTCACCTGAAAATGATGCTTAAAATGTCAACATAATGTTGGTGAGATTCATAGGTTTAAGACACACGTTCACACTCAAGGCAACCAGTTCACTGTGATTATAAAACATAGCTGGACAAATAATATTAGTTATCATACAAGCTACATGCATTCACAAACGAACCATCACACAAAAGGCAACCATTGGACGGAACGTGTCCACCGATCCAAATTCACAACATCCGGGCCGGAACGTGACCCCCGGTCCAAATCATAACATCAATTAGGTCGCATGCGCGAGCAACAGGATAAACATCCTCCTAATTGGATCCCATTTTAACCATACAACATAATAACGAGTAGGAGTATTACTCTTCAATTGGATACTCCCCTCCAATTGGACCACACAGCTTTATCACATAACATTCAACACATAGCATTCATACGATAACATTATAAGTCCAAGCCTTTTAATTCACACATAATCACAGTAACTCAAACCATTTAAGACAAGCATCATTCCCATCCCAAGTTTAAAACAAAGTAAAAAGTATGGGACTATGAACTCACCTTAACTCTGCAGCTTCCAACAAATTACAATCACAATCTAAACAACACAATTCACATTACACATGGTCAAGCTAAAAGCTATAACCCATGCAATACTCATATGATGGATGTATAATGTTCATATGACCCACCATGGATCTCCTAAACTCCATACTAAACACCAACAACCATTAATGCTCACTAAATCCCTTGCACTTATAATCTCAGAAAACGCATAATTTTAGGGTACATTCACCCACATAAAATAATGACCATACAAGCTTAAAAACTCACACCAAAAATTCCCCATGGTCTCTCATAAGCATACAAGCTAATCCCAGAAGCCCATGGTCTAATAACACACACAAATACCCACAAGAAAATCAAACTTGTTAACTATCCAAATTCGGATCTGAACGCGCACCAAAAAGTTTTGATTTTATAAAAATACTTCTACAACTTTTTATCGCGAATCCTTTTCGTGGGACTCTAAGATAACTTAAGACATAACTTTCCCAGAAGGGCTAACCTTAATAACACTTTTTCACCCACAACTCACCATCAAACGTTTACCCGAATTCTGTCCCTGTTTAACAGCTTTGACACCTTATCTCGTAAAAATCAAAAGACTAACTTCCCGACCTCGAAATCAGTCGTGGTTGGACTTTTTGAAAAGCTCTTTCTTTGAACTACAATTTAGAGTTAAAATTCGTGATCTAACTCATTAACATCTATTAAATAACTTCGTATCTTTACAGCCCTTACTTTCTGTCCAAACCCTAACTTGCAAACTAACGTGTTTTACGCTCAATTCGCTTAACCAAACCTCATACCATTATCAATTAATGATCCTAACATGTTTTACATCATGAAATTACAGAAGTTTATAAATCCTAACTCCATCATAATTTATATTACACGAATTATAACAATAAAACATTAATTAGATGAAAACTAATATCAAAAATATACCTTACACTTGATTTTTGGCTTCAAGAGCAAAACCCGAATTTTTCTTTTCTTTCTTCTCCTTTGGTCGACTGTACAAACAAAAGAAGGGGGTGGGGAGGTCTTGATTTTGTATTTATAATTATATTGGATAACCCTTAAGGCTTAGAGTTGTATTTGGTATCAAATTTTGTTTCCTTTTTCCCCCTAAACACCCCAATCGGCCGCCCCTTTATTATATATATTTTTTCTTATTTTTTTTATTAAATTTATTTATTACACTCAAAACCTCATACTTTTCGTATTTTATGTACTCCCATAACGAAACCTAACGTCTTTCGCGATAAACCCTAATTTTACGACAATCCGGAAAATAATCATTTTCAAAACAAAGTTTCCAAAAATATATTTTTACACTCTTTATAAACATAACTCATAAAAACAATCTCCTCGTAACTTACTCATGCTCAAACACTTGAACGAATTCTCGTTACACAAAACCGCAAAAACATCAAAACTACACAATTCATTTCCACACCACAAAGGTGTTCAAAATGAATTTACCAAACTCAACACTACTCAAATCATCTCATTAACATTACACGCAAAGGGATTTAGTGCCACATTCATACTTATCATAACTATACCATATATACCTCACACATATACCACATAAAACACTTAATTCACACCAAGCAAAGTTAAACGACTAGAGACTATTAGTCAAACTAACCTATAAAAATCACGGTTGTCACATCATCCCCCACTTAGGAAAATCGCGTCCAAAGATTTAACAGTTCGTCTCATCAACCTCCTCAGCAAACAACTTCGGATACTTAGATCTCATTTGGTCCTCACGTTCCCAAGTAAACTCAGGTCCACGTTTGGAAGTCCATCGCACCTTCACCAATGCTATCTTACTACGCTTCATACTCTTGACCTCTCTATCCATAATTTCATCAGGTTCCTCAACAAAATGAAGAGTCCTATTAACCTTAATCTCATTCAAAGGCACATGCAGACTAGCATCCGCCAAACATTTCTTAAAATTTGATACATGAAACGTATCATGTACACCACTTAGTTCCTCAGGCAATCTCAATCGATATGCCACCGGTCCAATCCTCTCCGTAATCTCAAACGGCCCTACATACCTCGGTGCTAACTTACCCTTCTTACCGAAACGTACAACACCCTTCCAAGGTGCCACTTTCAACATCACAAAATCACCCACGTTAAACTCTAAAGGCTTACGGCGATTATCCGCATAGCTCTTTTGACGATCTCTTGCAGCCTTAAGTCTTTCCTTAATTCGGAACACCATATCCGTAGTCTCTTGCACCAATTCAGGACCTATTAGTTGGCTCGTCCCAACTTCTGCCCATAGAACCGATGATCTACACTTCCTTCCATACAACATTTCGAACGGTGCACATCTAATGCTAGTATGATAACTGTTATTATAGGAAAACTCAGCCAAAGGCAAATGAGTATCCCAGCTTCCTCCAAAATCAATAGCACACGCCCGAAGCAAATCCTCTAAAGTCTGTATCGTTCGCTCACTTTGCCCATCTGTCTGTGGATGATAAGCAGTACGCATATCCAACCGTGTATCCAAAGCCTTTTGCAACGATTGCCAGAACCGCGAAGTAAACCTACTATCACGATCCGATATAATCGACACAGGTACACCATGCTTCGCAACAATCTCATTAATATAAATTCTTGCCAGCGTCTCTATCTTATAATCCTCACGAATGGCCAGAAAATGTGCAGACTTCGTTAGTCTATCCACAACGACCCGTATCGTGTGATGCCCATTACTCGTTCGAGGTAACTTGGTTATAAAATCCATCGTTATATTATCCTACTTCCATTTAGGAATCGGCGGCTGCTGCAACAATCCAGAGGGTTTCTGATGTTCAGCCTTAACTTTTAAACAAGTTGAACATTGACTAACATACTCAGCTATCTCCCTCTTCATTCCCGGCCACCAGTAAGCATCTCTAAGATCATAATACATTTTGTCAGACCCTGGATGAATTGAGTATCTCGTCTTATGAGCCTCGTCCATGATCAACTTCCTCACATCCCCCACTAGCAGAACCCATAAACGATACAAGAAATACAATCCACCATCCTCCTTTTTTTCCATTTGTTGATCCAGACCACGCAACATTTCAGCTGCAGCATTCTCATCTTTGAGAGCTTCTGCTTGTGCTGCCAATATCATTCCTTTAACACCCGACTGCAATGTCATGCTCATAGCTCGCACACGCTTAGGCTTAATTCTTTCCTTCCTACTCCTCGCATCAGCCACCACATTCACTTTCCCTGGAGGATAGCGAATGTCGCAGTCATAATCACTTAACAGCTCCATCCATCTCCTGTGGCGCATATTCAGCTCTTTCTGAGTAAAAATATGTTGGACACTCTTATGATCGGTGTAAACCGTACTCTTCGTACCATACAGATAATGTCTCCAATTCTTGAGAGCAAACACCACCGCACCAAGCTCTAGATCATGAGTAGTGTAATTCTTCTCATGGATCTTAAGTTGTCGGGATGCATAAGCTATCACCTTTCCTCTTTGCATTAACACGCAACCAAAACCTTGGTTTGACGCATCACAGTACACAACAAAATCATCTGGCCCGTCAGGTAACGTTAGGATAGGTGCATTACACAAACTATCCTTTAATGTCTGAAAAGCCACCTCTTGCTCATCTCCCCAAACATACTTCTTGTTCTTCTGATTCAACGTAGTGAGAGGCTTAGCAATCCTTGAAAAGTTCACTATAAATCTCCTGTAATATCCCGCCAGTCCTAAGAAAGAGCGTATCTCAGAAGGCGTCGTAGGAGCCTTCCAATTTTTGACAGCTTCTATCTTGCTAGGATCCATATGTATCCCATCACTATTCACTACATGACCAAGAAAATGTACCTCCTGCAACCAAAACTCACATTTCGAAAACTTGGCATATAGCTTCTCTTTCTCTAACAATCCGAGCACCAACCTAAGATGCTCTCCATGCTCCTCCTTTGACTTAGAGTAAATTAGAATATTGTCAATGAACACAATCACGAATTTGTCCAAATAGGGTCTACATACGCGATTCATCAAATCCATGAATACCGCAGGTGCATTAGTTAACCCAAATGGCATAACCGTGGACTCGAAGTGCCCATAACGAGTCCTAAAAGCTGTCTTTGGAATATCCTCTTCATACACTCTCAACTGATGATAACCAGAACGCAGATCTATCTTAGAAAAGAATCGAGAACCTTGCAATTGGTCAAATAGGTCATCAATTCTAGGAAGAGGATACCTATTCTTCACCGTTAGCTTGTTCAATTCTCGATAATCAATGCACATCCAAAATCAGCCATCCTTCTTCTTAACAAACAACACAGGCGCTCCCCACGGAGAATGACTAGGTCGAATGAACCCCTTATCTTGAAGCTCTTTCAACTGTGCAGCCANCAATTCTAGGAAGAGGATACCTATTCTTCACCGTTAGCTTGTTCAATTCTCGATAATCAATGCACATCCAAAATCAGCCATCCTTCTTCTTAACAAACAACACAGGCGCTCCCCACGGAGAATGACTAGGTCGAATGAACCCCTTATCTTGAAGTTCTTTCAACTGTGCAGCCAACTCCTGCATCTCCGTAGGTGCCAGTCGATAGGGAGCCTTTGCCACAGGTGTCGCTCCAGGAATCAATTCAATACAAAACTTCACCTGTCGTATTGGCGGTAATCCGGACAAATCCTCAGGGAAAACGTCCGGAAACTCGCACACTATAGAAATATCTGAGTTGTTTTGACTTCGCACTCATAAGGGATTTCGATTTCTTCTCCACACTTTCTCCTTGTACCCATAGCACACCGCCATCCTCTAATGGAATTCGAACCACCTTCTCATGGCATACTACCTGAGCCTTATGCCTAGCTAGCCATTCCATCCCTATTACCACATCAAAACTACCATGTCCTAAGGGTATTAAGTCGATCTTAAATGAAACACCCTCTAACACGATAACACACTCACGAATAACCTTATCAACTTCTATTTCTCTACCACTAGCAATTTCAATCACAATACTAGGTCTAAGTTCACTAAACTCAACACCCAATATTCTAACAAACTCAGTAGTAGCAAAACAATAATCCGCACCCGTATCAAATAAAGTAGTAGCATAATGACCATTGAGAGAAAATGTACCAGTAACGACGTTTGGGTCTTGGCGCGCCTCACTTGCATTCATAGTAAATGCTTTCCCCTTAGCTGCATTCTTGTTAAACCCTTGTCCATGTCCTCCTTCAATAGCCAGCTGATTTCCCTGCTGCCCAGGCGCCCTATTAAGCTTGGGACACCAGTTGCGGAGATGATCGGTACTACCACACTCATAACATGCTTTACGAGTAAACCCTGCACCAACCGAGTTGATTGGTGTCGCTTGAGTAATCACCGCGCGACATTCCCTAGCAAAGTGCCCGGGTTTGCCACACTTGAAACACGTACGGCACGGGTTATTCTCAGGATGAAAATAACCACACTTAGCACACCTAGGGGCATTACCAACATATCCCCTCCTTTCATTAATTCCAGCCACAGCCGTAGGAGCTGCTCCCAGGTAACCTGTTGCCTGTACAGGAGTTGTTGCTACGAACCCCTTCCCATTTCTCATCCCCTTATTGTCAACACAAGAATCAACCGGCTTACTAGTTTCAGCCTCCTCTTTCTTCTTCTCGGTTGTCTTCGCGAGTGTCCCACTTGTGAAAACGTAGAGGGGGGGGGGTGAATACGTTACCGTTTAAAAACTTTATTACTTGTTGTATCAAATGTCCATTTTTAGCTTGTTCTAATATGAAAGATGTTACTTGTAGTTTATGAATAACATAACTTAAAACATGTTATCACACAAGTACAATTAACAAGTCACAACACAAACAATCACATAATGCAAACATCAAAGTAAAGTAATAAGTAAAAGGAAAGTGCAAACCGAACACGAGGATTTATAGTGGTTCGGTCACGGATCTCCTCTCCGCCCTACTCCACTCCTCGAGTACCCAACTCGAGAGTTACTTCACTAGATCAACAACCTCCCTTCTCGGCGGAGAAAACCTTACAATCGTCGCTTACACTTTATCCGGTACAAAGCTAGATATCGAGTTCTTCTACAAGGTACAACCACTCCTATCGTCGCTTATACAATATTTCCGACACTAAGCTAGATGTCGAGTTCTTTACCAAGGGTACAACCACTCCCGTTAGTTCTTTTACAAGGGTACAAAAACTCCCGCTATGTTTTGTGGCCCAACATAAAAACCTTGTGTTTTATGGCACAAACACATAAACCATCAAAACTATATTGTGATGATACAATGATGATCCAAGACATAAAAGTCTAATGGATATGAATGACTAATCTACATGAACTTCTTGAATAAGAAGTCTTCAATCATTGAGAATGTCAAGTGCCCTTGAATCTTCATATGTTGGAATGCTTTAATGAATGATGACTTCAAGATCTTGTAACCTTCTTGGTTGATCATGAAGTATGATATGCTTACAACAATGATGAATGTTAGCAACATTATGATCATTATGTAAAGGGTGAATCATGTTTGTATCTACATGGTTAGCTACTGATTTAGATATATGTTTTATGATAGAGAGGATGTATGTTCAAAAACATCAACCAAATGAGAAAACCATGGGCTGCTATTTATAGCCAAAGGCTTCAGCAGACCCACGGATCTGGCGGAACCCTTTTGAGGGTTCTGCCCCTTATGCCCGAAGGTTCCGCCCCTTATGCCCGAAGGTTCCGCCAGAACCAGACATACTAATATTCACAATAACTTTCAATATCTACCAATGTCACATCAAGTTTACTTCTAGTCAAACACACAATAGATAAATCCAAAATGTGTAAGAGGTCTTATGGAAAGTCAAACACTCAACCTTTCCATAAATGCACATGATGTGATGTATATATATTTCTATTTTAAGTTTAAGATATATATGAAAATAAACTTGTATATATTGCCTAAGTAATGTTGTTATAGTAAGTTAATGAGTTACTAAAAATGTTTGATTCCTAATGTCATCACATTTTTATCATTTCTAAAACTTACTAATATTACTTTAACACCTAAAGTGGCACTTATTCTATTTGACACTTAAAGTGCACTTTGACAC
>LBNU01005870.1:14295-25155 GCA_014162995.1 Artemisia annua | reverse complement strand
TATCAAATGTCCATTTTTAGCTTGTTCTAATATGAAAGATGTTACTTGTAGTTTATGACTAACATAACTTAAAACATGTTATCACACAAGTACAATTAACAAGTCACAACACAAACAATCACATAATGCAAACATCAAAGTAAAGTAATAAGTAAAAGGAAAGTGCAAACCGAACACGAGGATTTATAGTCGTTCGGTCACGGATCTCCTCTCCGCCCTACTCCACTCCTCGAGTACCCAACTCGAAAGTTACTTCACTAGATCAACAACCTCCCTTCTTGGCGGAGAAAACCTTACAATCGTCGCTTACACTTTATCCGGTACAAAGCTAGATACCGAGTTCTTTTACAAGGTACAACCACTCCTATCGTCGCTTATACAATATTTCCGACACTAAGCTAGATGTCGAGTTTTTTACCAAGGGTACAACCACTCCCGTTAGTTCTTTTACAAGGGTACAACAACTCCCGCTATGTTTTGTGGCCCAACATAAAAAACTTGTGTTTTATGGCTCAAACACATAAACCATGAAAACTATATTGTGATGATACAATGATGATCCAAGACATAAAAGTCTAATGGATATGAATGACTAATCTACATGAACTTCTTGAATAAGAAGTCTTCAATCATTGAGTATGTCAAGTGCCCTTGAATCTTCATATGTTGGAATACTTTAATGAATGATGACTTCAAGATCTTGTAACCTTCTTGGTTGATCATGAAGTATGATATGCTTACAACAATGATAAATGTTAGCAACATTATGATCATTATGTAAAGGGTGAATCATGTGTGTATCTACATGGTTAGCTACTGATTTAGATATATGTTTTATGATAGAGAGGATGTATGTTCAAAAACATCAACCAAATGAGAAAACCATGGGCTGCTATTTATAGCCAAAGGCTTCAGCAGACCCACGGATCCGGCGGAACCCTTTTGAGGGTTCCGCCCCTTATGCCCGAAGGTTCCACCAGAACTAGACATACTAATATTCACAATAACTTTCAATATCTACCAATGTCACATCAAGTTTACTTCTAGTCAAACACACAACAGATAAATCCAAAATGTGTAAGAGGTCTTATGGAAAGTCAAACACTCAACCTTTCCATAAATGCACATGATGTGATGTATATATATTTCTATTTTAAGTTTAAGATATATATGAAAGCAAACTTGTATATATTGCCTAAGTAATGTTGTTATAGTAAGTTAATGAGTTACTAAAAATGTTTGATTCCTAATGTCATCACATTTTTATCATTTGTAAAACTTACTAATATTACTTTAACACCAAAAGTGGCACTTATTCTATTTGACACCTAAAGTGCACTTTGACACCTAAAATACTTAAAGACCCTAAAAGTATTTTAGTCATTCTAAATGGTTGGTCAAGGGGTTTGATCATAATGCTACATAACAAACATGTACGAACCTGTGTTGTAGCATACGATGACTCGAGACGTTGAGAGGTGTTGAATGTTTATTGAGACAAAGTATGATTACAAGTAACTTGTACATTTTACGTTATGTATCAAGTTATACGTTTGTCATCAATCAAAACAAACGAGACTATATAGATTAAATATCGTAATATTTGCACTAACACCACTCCTAACCGCTTCATCGGTTAACGCCCCAGCTTTATGATTGGTACTAAGGAGCGTCGTCGGCTTCGTAGCCCTAACCATCGCACGAATCTGTGGAACCAACCCACGGATATACCTATCGATACGCTTCGATTCAGGAGTTACCAGATGAGGAACCATCCTAGCCAACTCATGAAACTTGTCAGTGTACCCCGCATGATTAGCTCCAACCATAGTATGATTCCACAACTCTTCCTCCAACTTCTGCATTTCATTGCTTGGACAGAACTCCTCCACCATTAAGGCCTTGAAGTCTTCCCAAGTCATTCCTATTGCGGCAACTCTACCCCTCGCTTGGATTTGGGTATTCCACCAAGTCAAAGCTTTGTTAACCAACAAAATCGCCGCATACTTAACCTTTTGACCCTCAGTACAACCACTTATATCCATCACCGACTCCATTTTCTCTACCCAACGGGTGAGTGCAATCGCACCACCTTTCCCATCAAATTCTTTCGGCTTACAAGCTACAAATTCCTTGTAAGTGCACCCATTACTACCACTCCCTCCACTTCCAGCGCCCTCAGCGTGAGCACCCATTTGTGTGCTCACATGGTTCACAATCTCCGGCATTAAAGCTTCCAATTGTTGATTGATGATCTGCTGAAAGACAGGGCTTTTGCCAACAATAGTAGGCTTCTTTGCCTTCTTCGGTGTCTTGAAAGATCCACTCATTGGTGACCTATTAATGGGACGTCTTGGTCTCTTAGGCGCCATTTCCTAAACACGCAAGACATTAGAACCATTAGTCACCATTTACAACTTCACAATTTCATAATCATACCCATACTCATCCCCAAATATTCCCATCGAATGGAACAATCAACTCAAACAGACAAGAGCAAGTTAAATCCTACCACATGTAAGCATGTCATCATCGTTCAATGCAATATTAGTTATAAGTCCACATGTGTCGTAATACATGTATAATTATGTTGGCCACCCATAATTATGAATGTATCCCTTCACATGTGTACTTACTTCCAATACCACACCTAACAATAATAACACCTCACAACCAACAATCGCACATATTCAAGTATCACACAATATATCCCAACAAATCACATAGCACACAAAAAGAATACCCAAAATTGCTCAAGCCTTATTATTAAAACGGGGAAAAACTTCCCAAAGTACAACGGAATCCGTATTCTAACAAAACAAATCAAACATCTAAGGTTAACAAAAGAAAGAAACATGCAAAACTAAACAATGACGACACTCATGTCTCGAGCTCTTCTTCTCTCTCACATCATGTTGCTAGCAGTGGACTCCAAGTCCGAATCCACTCCATCCTCCTCGCTAATCCACCCATTCTTATTCCTCGGAAACTGTGGTTGAGGATGACTAGCAAAACCTTCCTTACGCCTCCTATACTCTTCTTCTACTCCATCCACCCATGCATATGGGTCGTGGGGCTCTAGCACCACTCCTTCTTCTAAAAACTCCGGACACCTACCCGGGTACTTAACCACGTGACCATCCCTATCGGTCACTCTTGTCTTATACATCTTCACTTTAGTTTTACCTATTTCAACCAACGTCAACTTCTCCTTAATCACGCAAGGATACATCTTTGCAGGAACCAACATCTTCCTATTTGAACGCTTCATTGATCCTATCCTTTTGACTCCCGTAGGGATCACTAGATTCCAACGAAACTTTCCACGAACCAGGGGTGCCATTCTAAAAATGACATACACAAAACTAAGTATCGAGAAACAACGGACATCCAAAACTCAAATAAACAACTCATATAAAAATAGGAAAATAGACATGTAAGATACTATACTTACACATAGTTCCTAAATGCAACTATATGAGGGACCCCTAAGTTATAGTCTAGGTTAAACCACCTAATTCTCTATAACCTTGGCTTTGAATACTAATCTGTCACACCTCGCCAAGGCGCACGAGGGTGTAACTTCATGGATATCATCACAACACATGGCGTCTAAATAGAGAAATACTACAATGCACATAAGTAGAGCAAAATACAAACACGAAGTGTTGTAACAATACCCCAAGATAAACCAAACAAATCAAAATCCAAGGTATCTTCAATAGATATGAAAGTACCAAAAGAAAGACATAATCTCATCACAAACAAATCCAAATATCGTCAAATTCAAACATAACATAAAGTCTTCATAATGCCACTATGTCTCGCCTAATTGCATCCCTCAGTCTTTGCCTTAGAATGCTCACCTGAAAATGATGCTTAAAACGTCAACATAATGTTGGTGAGATTCATAGGTTTAAGACACACATTCACACTCAAGGCAACCAGTTCATTGTGATTATAAAACATAGCTGGACAAATAATATTAGTTATCATACAAGCTACATGCATTCACAAACCAATCATCTCACAAAAGGCCACCATTGGACGGAACGTGTCCACCGATCCAAATTCACAACATCCAGGCCGGAACGTGACCCCCGCTCCAAATCATAACATCAATTAGGTCGCATGCGCGAGCAACAGGATAAGCATCCTCCTAATTGTGTCCCATTTTAACCATACAACATAATAACGAGTAGGAGTATTACTCCCCAATTGGATACTCCCCTCCAATTGGACCACACAGCATTATCACATAACATTCAACACATAGCTTTCATACGATAACATTATAAGTCCAAGCCTTTTAATTCACACATAATCACAGTAACTCAAACCATTTAAGACAAGCATCATTCCCATCCCAAGTTTAAAACAAAGTAAAAAGTATGGGACTATGAACTCACCTTAACTCTGCAGCTTCCAACAAATTACAATCACAATCTAAACAACACACAAATAAATTCACATTACACATGGTCAAGCTAAAAGCTATAACCCATGCAATACTCATATGATGGATGTCTAAGGTTCATATGACCCACCATGGATCTCCTAGACTCCATACTAAACACCAACAACCATTAATGCTCACGAAATCCCTTGCATTTATAATCTCAGAAAACGCAGAATTTTAGGGTACATTCACCAACATAAAATAAAGACCATACAAGCTTAAAAACTCACACCAAAAATTCCCCATGGTCTCTCATAAGCATACAAGCTAATCCCAGAAGCCCATGGTCTAATAACACACACAAATACCCATAAGAAAATCAAACTTGTTAACTATCCAGATTCGGATCTGAACGCACACCAAAAAGTTTTGATTTTATAAAAATACTTCTACAACTTTTTATCGCGAATCCTTTTCGTGGGAGTCTAAGATAACCTAAGACTTAACTTTCCCAGAAGGGCTAACCTTAATAACACTTTTTTACCCACAACTCCCCATCAAACTTTTACCCAAATTCTGTCCCGGTTTAACAGCTTTGACACCTTATCTCGTAAAAATCAAAAGACTAACTTTCCCACCTCGAAATCAGTCGTGGTTGGACTTTTTGAAAAGATTTTTCTTTGAACTACAATTTAGAGTTAAAATTCGTGATCTAACTCATTACCATCTATTAAATAACTTCGTATCTTTACTGCCCTAACTCTCTGTCCAAACCCTAACTTGCAAACTAACGTGTTTTACGCTCAATTCGCTTAACCAAACCTCATACGATTATCAATTAATGATTCTAACATGTTTTACATCATAAAATTTCAGAAGTTTATAAACCCTAACTCCATCATAATTTATATTCCATGAATTATAACAATAAAACATTAATTAGATGAAAACTAATATCAAAAGTATACCTTACACTTGATTTTTTGCTTCAAGAGCAAAACCCTAATTTTTCTTTTCTTTCTTCTCCTTTGTTCGACCGTACAAACAAAAGAAGGGGGTGGGGAGGTTTTGATTTTGTATTTATAATTATATTGGATAACCCTTAAGGCTTAGAGTTGTATTTGGTATCAAATTTTGTTTCCTTTTTCCCCCTAAACACCCCAATCGGCCGCCCCTTTATTATATATATTTTTTCTTATTTTTTTATTAAATTTATTTATTACACTCAAAACCTCATACTTTTCATATTTTATGTACTCCCATAACGAAACCTAACGTCTTTCGCGATAAACCTTAATTTTACGACAATCCGGAAAATAATCATTTTCAAAACAAAGTTTCCAAAAATATATTTTTACACTCTTTATAAACATAACTCATAAAAACAATCTCCTCGTAACTTACTCACGCTCAAACACTTGAACGAATTCTCGTTACACAAAACCGCAAAAACATCAAAACTACACAATTCATTTCCACACCACAAAGGTGTTCAAAATGAATTTACCAAACTCAACACTACTCAAATCATCTCATTAATATTACACGCAAAGGGATTTAGTGCCACATTCATACTTATCATAACTATACCATATATACCTCACACATATACCACATAAAACACTTAATTCACATCAAGCAAAGTTAAACGACTAGTGACTATTAGTCAAACTAACATGTAAAAATCACGGTTGTCATACTTCGGCACTAGGAAACCTAATAATTCAGAAATTTTGTTAACGGTTGTGTTTTTATATTTAATGGACGTGTTCGTGATAATTTTTCGTGGAAAAATGATTTTGAAAAAGTTGGTGCATATGTTAACGCGTGTAATGTATTTTTGGGGATAAAAATGATGCTCGGGATGAGGGTGTCAGGATACTTTTGAAATGTTGCGAGAATGGTCCTTGTGTTTTAAAGAAAAACCGGCCGACCCCCTTTATGTTAGTATTATTATTATTATTATTATTATTATTATTATTATTATTATTATTATTATTATTATTATTATTATTATTATTATTATTATTATTATTATTATTATTATTATTATTATTATTTTTAAAGAAAGAGATAAAATGGTCCTTGTGGTTACCGGTTACACAACAAAAACAAACACACTTTTTTTTTTCAAATCTCATCTCTCTCTCTCTATTCTTTTACACAAAAACCCTAGCCACCATAAGTGACCGGCCGTCGCCACAGCCACAGCGCCGGCCACCGTGACCCACCACCACCATAAATCAACTCTCCATCATTAGATCTATTAGATCCACTAGTGCACGCGCTAAAATTCTTGTTTATTGAAGATTTTCGTGTCCTTTCTTATTGATATCAAAGGTAAGCCGAGCCACAAGAGTTTTGTGACTCGTTTGGTAAGGAAAAACGTGACTTGTGAGGTCACGGGTTATATTTTTGGTGGGTTTTTGATTAAAAACGAAATATATAAGTGGGTTTATGTATAAAACGTGACTTTAAACAAGTTTGGTATCCGGGTTTTGTGTTTTCTTGTGAGTGTCGACGTAAAACCGAGAGCTCAAGCTATCGGCTTGTGTATATGATGAGCTTTTGTGGTTTTCTTGATGTTTTGGTTAAGAGGTAATGATATTGGGAGTGTTTGGTCATGTGTTATTTGGTTTTTGATTGATTTTTGGTAAGGAAAACTTGTATATTGTTGTTATTTGTGGTACCGAAGACCCTAGAGGTCCGTTATTTGGTTTCGTGCTCGGATGAGCCAAACCGAGACCCGTGTGGTCTTGGGGTTGGGCCTTGTTGCTCGTGAAGCTTAGCCGAGACTCAAGTGGGTCTCTCGGCTCAAGTTGGGATCGGTGAGAGTGACCCGAGACCCTTGTTGCTTGATGTTGTTCTTGTTGATATTATTGCTAATTGTTGTTGTTGTTGTTATTTTGTTGTGGCCGAAGGAAGTAAAAAGGGGGCCGAGACCCTCGTGGTCTCGGCAATGATTTTCGTAAAGTAGTTGGAATATTGTACTTATGAGCTTTGAGCGACGTCGAGGTCACCTTGACTCCCTAGTCAACGGTTGACTTCGACAAACGCCGTGACATTTGACTTGGATTATAAGCCGGGAAGTGATGACTCGGACTTGTGACTCGAATATATTAATAACTCGATGAATAATAAAACTCGTAATAACTTATATATCGATATAAACACAATTAATCAAAATAAGCTAAGAAAACACAATACTCAAAATAAGCAAGACCAATACTCAAAATAAGCTATAGAAAACACAATTAATCAAAATAAGCAAAACATATTTCTAGGGCTTGTAAATTAAAAAGCTAGTTTAGACTCAAAATAAAGATTAAAAAGCTAAAGATAACAACTTTAAAACTTGTAAATAAGCTAAAACAAATCAAAACAAAAGCTCTCACAAGCTAGCAAAACCCAAATAAGCTCAAGTCATAATCATAAGGCACGAAAATTTCTTTTCATGCAAAGGTGGTGCAAGACTTTTATGAGCTTATATTGAATCAAGATAGAAGTAAGAAGCTTGAATAAGATGAAAAGAAGGTGCAAATAAGCAAGTAAATAAGCAAAGTAAAAGACTTGGACATGAAAATGAAAAGCTTGTATTAAAAACCTTACACTACAACATGGAAATAAACTAGGATTATGAAAACTAAAAACTACAAAAAACTAACCACCTCAAAAATGAGGTTAAGGGTGGTATTTAAGGACTCCATGGGTGGATTCCTTTTACATCAAGCCCCCCTTAAATTCTTATAAGTTTATGAAATGACACATAAACTTCTTTTACACTACTAAACGACTTTCAAAAAGTAAACTTAAGTCCTTGTAATCTTGAGGAAAGTGTTGACGAGTCTTCAATAAGTCTTCAATGATATAAAAGTGATCACTTGCTCGAATTTGGGAAGCTTATATAAGATAATCATCTTTATTCTTCGATTAAGTATTTCTTTCATATTCTCGAGCCTTTAAGTAATGAAAACTTCGTCACGGGCTTTTCTTGAGTGAATATCAACTTTGACTCGGCTTCTTGACTCTTTTCCACATCTCGTGCTCTTTTTGGGCTTTTAGGTTGCTTTTTGTGATGTTTTAGCAATATCCATACCTGCACAGTCATAAACACAAAAACACGATATCTTTGGCTTTGAACGTTAGTTTTTGGTCTAAAATAGTCTAATAATGGTGAATAAAAGATATGTGAATAAGCACATATCAAAATCCCCCAGACTAAGGTATTGCGTGTCCTCACGCAATGTAATCACATCACGCCTTAAGGGTAAATAATTTCAAAACCTCTCCTTACTAACTTTGAAAAGTAGCAAAACGTTCAAGAGAAATTCGAAATCATTTATTCCCTAAAACGCCCCGGCTTTCCGTTTTTGACTATGTACATCACATATAACACTATTTTAGCATATGACGGTGTGAATGACTTTCATTATCTTTTGATAACGATTAAGGGTCATAGAGCAAGAACACGATTCATAGAAAAGTGACCGATTGGATAAAATTCATCGTCCCTGATTTTTCACAAGTCCCAAACTAAGTGCAAAAACGAGATCACCGCTTACTTAGACGTTAGATACCAATACCACTCATGGAAGTTACTTGTGTGTGGTCACCTCCCGCTCCCAAATCTTAGTGCATCTAGAATTTTTTAATTGATTTGAGAAATGAATTGCTTCATATTTTCTCGTTTCAATATGATTTAGTCCGATAAAGATACCAAATTCAAACGCTAAGTAGTTATCGATCTTCCCTTAAGAAGGTTTGCAAGAGAAATGTGGTCCACATCAAGGATATTGGATACATACAAAGACTTTGGAATACATCATAAATAGACATAAGTTGGCGAGTACATTTCACGTGCACCTCATGCGTCCGATCTAGGATCGTAACATGCACCTCACGCGCGACCAACTTTAGTCTTAACACTAGAACTCATAATCCATAAATCTTCAACATACATCCTTATTCTTTCTTTTCTTTTTCTTTTTCTTTTCTTGATACTTTTTTTTTTCTCTTTTTTCTTTCTTTTTCTTGCCTTAGTAACTTCTCAACTCCGAACCTTCACGGTTTCAGTCCAAGACCTACCGCCAACTGCTAGGGTTGGAATCTAGGATCCAAGGTCCGATCTCAATCCGAAGTCTTAAAGCACCTTAGCTCATACATAACAACGGGCTTTTGGGTAGCTCCGAAACCACATGCGTACTACGCTTATTCAACGATATACAATACAACTCAACTGACGTGTATCCATGATGTGTACCCAATTTCCCAAGCAAAGATTCTCTTAAGAAGATAAAGAACTACTCATCGGCTAAACCTAACATCTTTAATTATTTTGCACATATATGGGGTGAAGCAATTTTGTGGGAACAAAAAGACATGAGTACCTTCGATGAGCTTTAAAGAGATCCAACTACTCTATGCTTAGCATCTAACTTCTAAAGAAACTCTATCATTTCACGTTCTCCGCAAATTTAAAATCTCAAATAATGAGATCCGCGAATGCTTAGCCGATAATCAAGCCACGCATATATAAAGTCAAGTACGGGAGCCGACAAAAGAGTAGCTCCTTGTGTACAAAACTAGCAAAAGCTTTTGTGATCATCATTGGTTAAGGGAACAAGCTAGGGCTCAACACGCCCGGATCAAGTCAAAATTTTTATTCTCACTCTTACCTAGTAGGAAAGTCAAACGCGGTGTCAAAACTTTTATTCTATTTTTGTATTTTTATATTTTTCTCATTTTTTTTTTCTTCTTTTTGCTTTGAAAATTTTCAAAATTTTTCAATTTTTATGGATTTTTGAGGAAAACGGGGTTGCGTAAGTAAACGACAAAGATGAAAGTGCTAGGTCAATCAATTCGCAGATTCACCCCCCCAGACTAAAGATAAACATTGTCCTCAATGTTTTCAAGGTAAGGGTAATCCTAACAATAAATCTAAGGCCGTTTATTAAGTATGCCAAAGATACCATTAGTCGATTAGATTTGGATATAGGATTTCCATTCCAGCAGCAAGACATGGGACTCGAGTGGAGATGAGACGATCCACGAGCACGAGAGTCATCATGAATTGGAGGAATCCTGCACAAACACAAACAACCAAGCAAACACAAGATTGGAAGTGGTCACCCTCCTCGCGTTACTTATTAGAAGCTAGAAAACATAGATGGATAAGCATGGGGTGCCTCCCACGAAGCGCTTTGTTTTTGATCATCGAGTCACTTAGCTTGACTCTATCCCCGCATTTAGTTGTCCTTGGGGAAAGTTTGGAGATCCGGGATTACCAAAGGTAAATCCCCCCCAAAGTAGTGCTTCAAACGATGACCGTTTACCTTAAAATGTTCCCCTTTTTGATTCAAAAGTTCAACAGTACCATAAGGAAAAACTTGGGTAACAGTAAACGGTCCAGACCAACGGGACTTTAGCTTTCCAGAAAATAATTTTAACCTTGAGTTAAAAAG
>LBNU01005868.1:22542-39969 GCA_014162995.1 Artemisia annua | reverse complement strand
ATTGTATACATATTTTAATGTATGTCTTATGACAAGATTATTAATCATATTTAAGCAATTAACTATGATTGAATACTCTTTCCTAAGCACATTAAAAATACAAAGATGGTAATTGTCATATTTATATGAATATGAAATTTTAAAATGAATATCAAAACTCTTTCTTGAATGATTACTTGAGCGAGGACAATAAGTAATCAAAAGGAGTTTATGAATTCAAATAAATCTTTGGAAGTATACAAAGTGCAATAATCCATGAATGGATAATTCGTGCATCTAGGAGATTACTCTTATATTTAATTAATAATCAATGATTTGATTTATAATTGAAATAAGATAATCTAAGTATTCCTGAAAGCTAGTGGGAGTATTATGTTTGATTTACTAAATCATATATGTTGTATAACATATAAGAAGTAACATTCCATATAAGTAAAATGTTAAGTCTTATTGGAATGAAAATTTACTTAGATGATTTAGAAAATAAAACATACAACTTTGGAACAAGAGTTTATTGTTTAATAAACTTGTGCGGTAAATAAATCTAATAGAATATGATATATCATTTTGAAAGAATAAATTGATATATATATTTGTAAAGATATAGCATGAATAAAATCTAAGTATGACTGAAGGATTTTCGTGTATATCATTTTATTGTTGTATCATGCTCAATGATTCGACAATATTTGATATCCAATCAAAGTTATTATATAACTTGTGTAATGTATATTCTAATGGAATATGTTTGGACTTAGAATAATGATCCTCAACCTGTAATTGCTCCTAATTCTAAGTATAAACAATATGGCAAATTGTTGCGTAATTGTTATAGCCGACAATAAATCTTGAAGGATTGGAAGGCATCAAACATTAAACGATGGATATTAAGTTTACGGGATTTTAAAGAGCATATTGTAGTTTTATACAATGATGCTAGTTTAATTGAGATCACACTCAATACTAGTCGTGGTAGGATTTTATCCTTGTTAATGGCCATGTGAACTAGTTGTGCTCAACTAAGAGCATAGTTGCATTATACATTAAAGAATTAGAATACTTTAAACTTTAAAATGTTTGAAAGTTTGGTTGTCATAAATTGGTGGTTGAGGTTATCACACCATTTATGAAATATTATGTGGCTATATCAAATAGCTGGATATACACATACAAGAATTTTGCTAATTAAATTCTTGAAATAAGTATTCTCAAAATTATTATAGATCAAAGTTAGTTGATATATGCCTAGTCAACAAGTATGATTGACATGACTTGAGGCATAATTCATTAACTAGAATTATCATGCATTGATCTATTTTAGTATTTGGATTAAGGACATTAAGCAATTATTATTCATAATGAATTAAAGTACTTAGTACGTTTGTTTTCATTAATAATAAATTGTGTCATATATTTGCATGTTTAAATCCATGAATAACTTATGTTATTCTAAACTTGTCCGTTGTTGGTTAATGATATGGGAATATCATTAAGGGAAGACAAATCTGAGTGTTGGTTAGAATATACTTGAAAGTATATTGATGCGTTGACATACCAATTTCACATGATATTCAATGAATTGAATATAGGACTTATCCCAACTACATGATTTTACTTGATGGATCTTGTCAGTAAGTAAATCATGAATTTAGTTATCCTCAGACTTGAGATACCAGATAAGTGTCATGAATGTAATGCATTTCTGTGGAGCAATCTACCGCTATCCGTAACTGGTAGTTATAAGGGTTGTTTTCAAAAGTGTTGCAAAGTTCATGGGTTAGTCTTGTAGTCAATATGGAATTTGTTCCTTCAAATTTGTTTTGAAGTTTAATACTATGGGCCACTCGTATGATTGACAAAATGTTTGCGTGGCCACGCCCAAAGACTATCTGGAATACGTTCAGATGTTTTGGTAATTTTGTTCAATCATTGATATACGAGAAACTGAAATTTAATAAAGATTTATTTCTTTATTAATCAGAGTATTAGAAACAAAAGGATAATAATAACGCTGAATCGTTAAGGGTTTTTCCAGGAAACTCAGCTCGGTTTGAACTAGGGGCATTGGAGTGTTGCAAGACGCCGACCAATGTCATTTTACCGTTAATAGATAACCAAGTGGGAGCTGTTTCAATATGGTTAAATATTAAACGAGTAAATGTCTAGAATCGAACACGAGACCTCGGGATTGCACACGATACAAACGAGTATTAAGGAGAAATAATAAATGTATTTATATATTTATTATTAGACACAAGAACTTAACGTCCGTTAGTATTTACCGTTAAATGACTAACGACCGTTAGACGAAAATAGGAAAAAATATATTGTGGATAATTTGGAAACCAAGAGAAGGTTCTAGAGACCCCCTTGGGCTCTCTAGTCGACCGGCCATAGGGTTGGGGTGACCCAAACCCTAGCTTTTGCTCCAAGTTTCAATCTACTATATATACAAACTCAAGGGTTATTTGTTTCGAGCCTTTTGTGCACACACACATAACCCTAAAAGTTTTCTTCTCCTTCTTTGGCTCCTAAACCGATCGTACACCCTAACAACCTTAGGGTTTCGATTTTTGTTTTGTCAAAAATAATTCTTGTGTGTTTTACTTGCATAACCTTAATACGGTTTAGTTTGTGTGTACAAGAACGAGGTAATTACTCACTATAGTAATTATCAAGAGATCGAATAACAAAATGGTAAGGGGTTATTCATAGATCTATTGTTCTTCAAGTTCAAGAATCAATATTTGCATAAGGTACGTTTTCATTAATGTTTGGTTAACTATTATGTGTTATATGTGATCCTACGCTTCCGCATCTTGTGCTACTTGATGATATTAGTAATTATATATGATAGTCATGATTATAAAATTTTAACAGCAAGTATTTAAAAATGTATAAGGCGTAAACTAATAAGTTTTGGCCTGCCTCACTCGAAATAAGAATCGTAACTAATTTGTAAATTTCGCAAACTCATGTATCTTTTAGTTCAGATACCCGAGTATTAGGAACTATGACATTTGCAACATTGTCGAAATAAACTAGTGATTAGTCTCCTGTATCTAGAGGACTACAAACAACAAGGTTATGATATTTGTAAAAGGTTAAACCATGTCAACTAATGATTCAGAAACTTAGTTGTAAAGGGTCAAAGGATGTCAAACTCCAAGAAACTTGGAGAAGTCAACAACTTAATTTGACTCATCAGTTGTCAACCTTAAAGTCCCTAGGGATCTCAACTCCTCAGTTTTTGGATCAATAAAACACTCTTGAGTAATCTCCTGCTAAACTCTCGAATGCCTCAATATGTACAACAATTTTAGGATCATACAAAATCAAAGGTACTAATACACGAGGCATCCGATAACCTTAGAGCCACCTTTGACTCCCGCAGTCCCAGATTCTGTATGTTTAGGACAATCGTCTGGAAAACACAAACCTTCAAATCTCAGAAAACCAGCTTCATATAATTAGGAATTGGTCAATATAACTGACGTTTTATCTCAAATGGGTTAAGTAAAAAAATCCTTTACTAGTAGCTAAAATAAAAGAGGGTTAAATGGGTCAAAAGTTACCAAACGTGTATCTTAAATGCAAACAATTTCCTGTATCATTTTTTTGTTATTATGGTAATACTTCAGTACAATCATATTTAACACATTAATGTTTTGCATAAAAAATGACACGTGGGTGTTTGCAAGTCACCCCGATCAGTCTTGTTTTGACCCCCGCTGCCCAAGCTACCCACCTACCCATTCTTGCCATCTGTAGCTAGTTAGGACTGGGATTTATGCCAAAGGCCTATTTTTCTTGTTTAAGGACCACTACAATTGTGCAGGATCATGGACTGGTTTAATGTCTTAGACTAGTTATGCAGTTATGGGTCGTATGCGTTATAAACGCGGGCCTGTCGAGTTTCTACAGTCATTTTTATTTTCTTTTTTGCATCTCTGGTTTTTCTGACTCAGCTTGCTGGATAGGAGTTGTATAGAGAACAAAAGTAACATGTAATCAGATATAACAGAAATATACTGGAAAAAAGAAGGCTACAAGCTGATTATCACAAGGAAATTGAGGGAATATAAGGAAGTAAAAAGACAAAAGATTCTTGAACATGACATAAATAAGCATTTTATAAGAATCTTGAATGAGAAAACTGTCTTGCATTGGCAAATACTGGTAGCTTTTTCTTTATAATCCTTATGTTTATCATTTTGTGTACTTTATTAATTGAATGAGAGGACCCATGGGTTTTTTCTGTGATAATCCATGGTTTTTTTCAGTTGTATGTCTAGGCAAAGGTTATAATTTCAATGAAAATGATGTACTAAAAGTTTAGTAAATCCTTTATCTGGTTTACTTATAATAAATGACTATTTACACCTTAATGTCCAAATTGTTAGTGGTATTTTAGCATAGCCCAATTGTAGTTAGTATGGGCTAAGGCCCGAGTATCTCTTGTTAGGGTTTGTATCCATTATTCGGTTTGATTAATGAGATACGAAACACTTCAATACCTTACACAAATGTAAACTCCTAATGTGAGCTGTGGTCAAATGCAAATCAACTTATGCCTTATTAAGATTCGTATATTATGATTGGTGATCACACACGGAATTTTAGTTTTAAGTGTTAGGATAGGTTCATAGCGCATATTTTCAGAGTTGCTGATTCACATGACTCTCAGTCGGGTTATATCGGTAATTGGTTTTATTTTTTTCTGCACATATCAAAAGAGTTTCAAAAATCCACACATAATTAATAGCAACAAGCGATCTCAAACAACTTAGAACGAGCAACAAATAAGCCTTATATCTTTCCCAATCAAACTTACAACTTATTGCACTCTTGCAGAAAGTCATCTTGCTGATTCTTCAACAACTTCAGATCAACTCCGAGGTTTTCATCTTGCAAACTTAGCTTTATGCACTTTTACTAATCTCTAAAGCAGCAACATAAGTCCAGGATTCCTTGCCATTTCGAGGGTTCCTCTTCCTGACACAAAATATAACTAATCGTGTTAATACAAAACCAAGTCAAGATTGAGCTGGAAACAAATTTCTCAATGGTAATAAAAAAAGATATGTGTTACGTAAATAAATAAATTCTCAATTACATATTATGAAAGTTTCTTGAAAGTTATTTGAATTTTGGTGCCATAAACTAGATAAGGAACAAACAAATATCACTCTGGCAATAAATAAGGAGTTCGCATCACCAATAAACACCTGCTTCTAATGAACAAGCTTTTTCTGAAAATGTGATATAGTTTGACTTTTTACTTATTTTTTGTATGCATAACGGTTTTGGTACACTAAACTTTGAACTGGACTAAACGAAGACAAAGTGAAACCAAAGAGCAAAGTTTAGTCCAAACATAAAAAATATTTAAAGGAAGCCAGCTTTTTTGAAACAGTGAGTACTTACTTGCAATTCCAATGCCTTCTGAAGCTGTACTAGAACATGTTGTGCTGTTGGTCGTTTTTCCCTATCATCATGTAAGCACTGAAAGGCAACCTCCAGAAAAGTAGCCAATGATTGCGGCAGGATTTGGTCCTTTATAGCATTAAACACCACATCGTCTAATCTTGCTTCCTCAAAGCATTGTTTAACTAAACTGTGTAGAAACCGACCCTCATGTTCGTAGACTTTATATGTTGATCTCCCACACAAGATCTCTAATAGAATTACACCAAACGAATAAATATCAGATTCTCTAGTTAAGATACGTGATTTTTGATATAGTGGGTCCAAGTATCCCGGTGTGCCGCAAGCATGATCGATGACATAATCTGTTTCACCACTGATTGTGCATATTAACGAAAGCCCAAAATCAGCCACTTTTGCCTTCCAGTCATCAAATAGTAGAATGTTTGCAGTTTTCATGTCCCTATGTATCACCGCCTCGTGTTCTCGAACACCTCCATGAAGGAAAAGTAATGCCCTAGCAACATCTTTGCATATGTTAAGCCGATTAATCCAAGTAAGACTAGCATCATTCAAATAGTTATCAAGACTTCCTTTGGATGCATATTCATATACAATGATTCTTTCATGTTCGTCGTTGTTATAGCCTACAAGACCGATGACATTCTCATGCTTATACTCAGAAAGAATATGTAGCTCATTGTAAAACTGTTGATCCCCTTGGCCAAGACGTGTATCTAACCGCTTTGCGACAATTGTATAGGATCCATGTTCAGATGCAAGTTCTCCTTTGTACACCCTACCAAAACCACCACCTCCAATTTTATTGGCATCACTAAAGCTTTGTGTTGCCAATTTAATGACCTCAAATGACATTCTCAATGGGTCCTTGTGGTTTTTCTGTAAATTATGAAACACTTCATTAATCTTCTTTGATAATATATTTTCTGAATTGTAATGTTTTCAAGCATTCCGATAGTTGATAACTTCTAAGATTATAAACCATGCAATTACAAAGCTTTTGGGTCAAAGAAAATACTACTCCGATCCCGAACAAAAAAGTAGTACATTTTGCAAATTTTCCATAGTTATTGTTACCGCAGAAAAATTGATGTCATCTTTTCCTGTAATTGATCATGTACGTATCAATTGATAAATCAAGAACAAATGGAATAAAAAGATACTCCGTACTACACTTTGGATAACACTTGGGATATGATCTGATTAAAGAAAAGAATATTTTACAAAATTATGCAACTATATGATTAATCAAACTTGGTACGAGAACAAATGTGATTCTTAGAAGCTTTAAAACCTTTTGCCAAATTGTATATATATACCGGAATTTAATACTCCCTCCGTCCAAATTTTATTGTCCACATTTCCTTTTTGGGATGTCCCAATTTAATTGTCCACTACTAAAAATAGATAGAGAAGTTTAACCAAGTTTACTATATTACCCTTGTCAGGGCCGTCCCATTGATTTGCGTGGCCCGGTGCGAAATCACGATTGAGGCCCCCATAAATCACGAAAGGTTTAAATATTTTTGAAAATAAAAAGTTCTTTGATATTACGCAAAGACACTAAAAATTCAACTTTGATAATATTTAACAAAGACACTAAAAATTCAAAACATTATATACATAGATATGTATAAAACTATAAATATTAATGGATGTATACTAAATTGTAGGCCTCTTAAAACGAGGGGCCTTGTGCGGTTGCACCACTTGCACATGTTAATCGCCGCCAATGACCCTTGTTTAAAATTACTATTACATACCTTGAAGAAGACTTTAATTAATTACCTAAAGATAAAATTGTCATTCTGTCAAAAAGTAAGAAAGAGAAAGCTGTAATAAATGTACTTTTCTTAAACTGTGTGTTTTTTGTCGGGGGATAATAATTTTAGGACGGAGGGAGTAATATACTGTAAAATATTCCACATTTATATATACAGAGTGTATATTTTTTAACCTAAACTATATAAGCTTACCTGAAACATTAACGCTTTCTCCAGTTGCTTGATGATGACTTGCAAAGTTGGACGTTGCTCCGGATTTACCACCAAACATTGTTCGGTGATTTCTATAAACGTGTCCAGCGAATCTTCATTGGGTCCTTTCTTAAGAAATAATTTGTTACCACGATTTTCTTCCCTTAGTACCCGAGCTAACTTTTGCTTTATTATTCTGTCCTTGAACCACTGTCCTGCCTGAAAGTCAACATCATACGCCCATAAATTTGAGCAATCCATCCCAGATAGGAGTTCAAACATAACTAGTCCAAAACTGTATATATCTGATTCTTTTGTTGCCTTAGCCATATCATATCTCATCCCTCCATCGATCCTTTTACTAATTTCTGGAGCCATGGAACAGAGCATCCATCTATCCAAAAGATCCTTTTTGGCATAGGTCAATAAAGGGACTTCATCTTGATTCTCGTGGAATGTAGATAGTCCAAATCCAGTAATTTTTGCTCCTTGCCAATTACCGTCCAACAAAATACAGAAACTACCTAGTTGACGGTGAATGACCATCTTTTGGTCCTCCATCTCATTGTGAAGGTAATTTAACCCGTGTGCAACATCGAGACAGATTTTTAAACGCGTCCCCCATGTAAGAACTCGCGAGGCCAAATACATATCAAGTTGATTATAGGTATCACCCTCGTAAACAAGTATCATATGACTACCTTCGTCACAAAATCCAAGAAGAGAATCTATGTTGTCATGCTTACAAGTGCTAACAATTTCAATTTCTTTATGGAACATAGGTTCTGCATTTGCATTGTTGATGCACTGTATTCTTACATTATTATAGCGTCTCTTGGGTATTTCACATTTATTTTTATCTTCCAAGAAGGAAACATACTCTCTATCAAAACATTCGAGATCGCCTTTGTAAACATGATAACGGTCTCCGGACCAAAGCTCAGATTCCTTTGAGAAATTATTAGTGGCAGACTGTATATATTTGAGTCCAATTCTCAAGTGTTCCAACTTGTTTACCTGCAACATTATTATTATAAGGGATAAAATAGTGAGAAAGTTGTACTTGCTAAATGATGAATACGCACAATAAAATTAAATAGATAATGTGTTCTTGGTATTTTGCTAATTCTTATAGAATCAGAAGAAACTAACGCAGGACACAAGACTAAAATATAATGTGAGTGAGTGGTTTATGGGTAGTTTAAACTAACATAATTAGAAAAAAATTGACAAAAATCGTAACCGAACGTTTCATTTTGGGCCAAACTTTAAATATTTTCTAGAAAAGCACTGAAAATGAGAATTTCAACAAACAATGAGGAACTAAAATGTGTCTGACTCATATATTTATTGTACTTCTCTCAAACGTTTTTGTACGTGGACATAGGTATGCGAGGAAGGGAAAATAAAATAAGAAAAATAGAAATCACCTTAAAATTAGTTTCTCTTTTCCAATTTTATTTTTTCACAAAACAAATTTTTAACAATTTTTATTACTATTTTCATTTTAGCTCAAAATGTCCCACGCTTCATTCTTCATAATAGAAGTAGAAGATAAGGTTATGTTATTGAACAAGTTTAAATAAACTCAATTTTGGTTTACCTTCCGTGTGTCGGAAGACATACTTTCAATAGTAAGCACCTGTGGTTGCAAAGCATTATTTTCGGCAGCGAACGAGGATTCCTACATAAACTCAACAAATTAAATAAGATGAATATGCTGCAACTAATATTTACAAAAGGAAAAAGAATTTTAAGTACTCCGTAATAATTTGTCATAGAAAAATGTTTTGGATACCGTTAGAAAAGTTATTTAAATTTTAAAGGTTGTTGGTAAGTTTGGTAATTTGTTTGACGTGTCTAAACTTTTTGTATTTTGTGTTTCAGACGAATTAAGATTGATTATAGATCAGTTAGTTTGGTCTATAGATAGACATTGGAAGCTAGCTTTAATAATACAAAATTGCTAAATCTTCCTACTAAACCATCCTACCAAACCGCCTACTCACAGGATCCTGCCAAGTGGCAAAACTGACGGTTTGGATGCAGAGAGAGTATAAGTGAAAAAAAAACTATTTAATATTATTGTGTGTAGGATGATTAAGTAGGAGGTTATAGCAAAGCTCTTAATAATAATAATAATAATAATAATAATAATAATAATAATAATAATAATAATAATAATAATAATAAGGCTAAGAGTGGCGATTTTATTTTTCATAGACTGAGCTTTTGTATTCAGAAAAGAGTAGAAGCACAGCTTGTGTCTATACTCCCATCCAACTATATGTAAATTTTTACATCGCTATTAATAAAAGTGATCTTAATAATAATAATAATAATAATAATAATAATAATAATAATAATAATAATAATAATAATAATAATAATAATAATAATAATAATAATAATAATAATAATAATAATTACCGCTTAAGTAAGGTTACCGCTTCTGCTTCAAGTTCCCCCAAAGAGGAAAATGAGAAAGGAATGAATAATAATAATAATAATAATAATAATAATAATATAATAATAATATAAGAAATCAATATAATAATAATAATAATAATATAATAATAATATAATAATATTAATAATAAAATATACATAATCAATATACATAATAATTAATAAAAAGTGCGACTTTATTGGAACGGTTGACTTTATTGAAGCGGATCCGAAGTTCTCGGTTACTCAAGATTTGCGTGCGCGTGCTGCTAGCCATATATTTTAGTAGGATTTGTTTTCTATAGCTAGAGAGTGGGGCTCAGATAGTGTCTCGGCTTCCCACTATTTTGTAAAAGTCCTATTCTTTTCTAATAAAGCGATGATTATAATAATAATAATAATAATAATAATAATAATAATAATAATAATAATAATAATACATTAATAATATAATAATAATAATAAAAATAATAATAATAATTAGTTTTTTTGCTTTTTTTATGTTTCAATATATGGATATTTGTTATATATATATAACTACTACATTATATGGTATATATATAGTATATATATATATATATATATATATGATATATATTATATATATTTTTTGGTATATAATATACGGGTAGTATCATTGGGATGAGATCAATAGAAAAGAGATTTGTTGTAAAAAAGAGTAAAAAATTCTTTTTTTCCAAAAAATTCGCGAAAAATCTCAAAGAATTTCACAGATTCGGTGATGTTGGCTGCGGATGAAAAAGTTGTGGAAGGAAGTTTTCTAAGTGGTACTTATCCGAAAACAAATTTATGAAAAAATACGCGTTGTGTACATTAAAATCGATTTTTGGTGCATCAAAAAATTCGTTTTTGCACCCAACTTCTTTGACTTTTTTCAGTCAAAATAACATTGCGCCATCAAACTAATAACAAGTAAAAATTTTGTGCATCGAATTTTTTTTGGCATTAAAAATTCGTTTTTTGTGCATTAAAAAAAAAGTATAAAAACTCAAAATTAGAAAACTTTTTCACAAAAGTTTATGCACCAACGCGATACCATCTTGTGAATTTTTGTAGATTTTTTTCGGACGAACTTTTGGAAAAAAAAAAATCTTTTTACTTCTTTTACGGATTTTGTCTTTTTATTAACTTTACGCTACGTAGTAGCGTATAGTATATACCCGGCGTATAGGTATTATAGTATATATATATAGTAATATATATATAGAGTATATATAGTATATATATAGGCTGGGTAGTTAGTTGATCTAGCGGTATATACTCCCTCCGTCTCAAAATTATTGTCCCCTTTTAACTTTTTCGGTCATTACTTTTCAACTTTGACCTTAAGTATTTTAGTTTATATTACATAATACTTGATAGAAAATATATGAACGGATTGAGTTTTAACTGTATTTTCATTGGTATAATTTTATCAAAAATTGGATAACACAAACAAAAATATTTATATTCAAAGTTGAGAAAGAAAGACCGAAAAAGTCAAAAAGGGACAATAATTTTGAAACGGAGGGAGTATTTTAAATTATGGATATTGAGGATTTTACATTTAAGTTCATATAATTAGATTTAAGATTAGTTTCTTATTAAAAAAAATTAAGGTTTTGTTGTACTTTTTGTTAACCAGAATATAGAAGTGAGATCAATATATATCACAAATTCAATAAAGATTATATGGGCAAATCACGGCCATTCATTTTTTTCATCAAAACAAAAAACCTGCTTTTCATTTTTTTTAAATTAAAATATCTCGCAAACAATAAATTGTCAAATGACAAAAAATACACCATTGCGGCGAAAATTTTTGTATCTTTAAGTGCACGAGCACTTCGATAAATCACTTGTGATTTTTAAAAAATATACTTTCGACAAAATTTTGTTTCAAACTTTTTTTCTAGTGTTGAAATTTCGTCTTGAAAAATCACTTGTGATTGGTTATTTCAAGAATCACGTGTGATTTCACAAATAACAAATCACATGTTCTTATGTGCTTTGTTATTTTGAAAATCATATGTGATTGTGATTTGTCAATCACATGTGCTTTGTTATTTTGAAAATCATATGTGATTGTGATTTCATAAATTACTTGTGATTTTAAAAAATAAAGATCAACTGTTATGTGATTGTGAATTCATAAATCACTTGTGATTTTTAAAAATAAATATCAACTGTGATTTTTCAGTGCGGAAACTTGAGCATTCACAATAAAAACTTGAAANATGGATAAAATTTGTCTATTTGATATTTAGAGAATTTTGGATGTATGTTGAACTTTTGTATGTTACTAAGATTTATACATTACAGATGGAATATTATACAGATGCCAAATAATATATAACAGAATCATGAAAGAAAATTATAATTAAGAACAAAAAACGAAAGGGTGGTCTTACAGGAGTTACTGTGCCCAACTGATTTTCCAATAGACGGATAAGATGAGGAAGAATCTGGTCCATAGTAAGGCGTTCTTCTGGACCCTGATTTAGGCATGCTAACGTTATATCTACATACCAACTGCATAACTCCGGGCCAATTTGATTCCACATATCGGGAATTAGTATCTTATCTAGCATATCCAATTTCAAATGATATATTATTATTGGGATTGGAGCTGGAAACGTATCAATTTCAATCTTTAGAGTAGATACTGTCTTCCCACACATGATTTCAGATAAAACGACCCCAAAAGAGTAGATATCGGACGTTTGTGTCGGATGTCCAGTCTGTAGAGTTTGCGGGTCCGTGTAACCTTGAATGCAAATGGCTTCAGAAGAAATATAGCGCTCCGTCCGATCCACTGAATTTTTTATGGAATATTCGAATCCAGATAACTTAGCCTCAAAATTATCATCTAATAAAATTGTGGCGCTATTGATGTTGCGATGTATGATCGAATAATTGCGTCCTTCTTCATAGTGGAGGTAACTTATTGCACGCGCAACACCGACAATTATTTTTGATCGTTGGATCCAAGTGAGCGCAGGATTACTAAGATACATGCCAAGACTTCCCTTGGCCTCATGGCGGTTTATGATAATCTTCTCACCCTCTTCGTCACAAAACCCAATCAAAGAGACTATATTTGGATGTTTGAGACTAGAAAGCACAGAAACTTCTGTCCAAAATTCAAAATCTCCTTGCCCTTGACTACGATCTAACCTCCTCGCAGAAATCTTTATCAACTCCCCGGAGCGCAAGAGTTGCCCTTTGTAAACGTTGCCGAATCCACCTTTCCCTATTATATTTTTTTCAGAAAAATTGTTGGTGGCTTCTTGTATTTCATCAAGTGGGATTCGTAAGTGATTAAACTGGATGATTGAGGTTGACATGTTTTTACAAATGAATTGTGTACCAAGTAATTGAGATCCTGAGATTATTAATACACAACAGTTTCACCCTCATTTTTATATGATCAAGCTGTCATTGTGATTTATATCATTTTCTTAAGAATCAAGTTGTCAGTCTATATATATAATGATCAAGTTGTTACTTGTTAGTGTTGTTTATTCCAGTAAGATCGAGTTGACAAATTGTAAGTTGAAGTTTCTTTTTTTGATGAGCAAGAAAGTTGCACAACCACATATATATGATTTTTTTTAAAGAATAAAATGTGATTTGTCAGCCTTTACATCAAACATTTTGTTTAATAACTTTTGGCAATCATCAACACTCCGTTAATAAAAGCCAAACACATTACATAACTTGGGACTAACGATGTAATTATTCTTCGTTATTTATGTTATCTACTGTAAGTCAAATACCCTTCGATAATAAACTTACATCACCACCTCCATTGTCCATCATCATCTTCTTCTCACGCACCCAACCACCACAAAATAGGTAAACCGCTCACTCTAATTCACTTCCAACATCACAAAATAGCAAAATCATCACAAAATACATAAACCAATGGCGGAGCTAGAAAAAATTTCTTGGGAGGGCCGAAACAATTTTTTTTTCCGGAAGAACATTAGATGGGAGGGCCGAGATAGAAAAAATAAAATTTTAACACATCTTTTATATAATAAAACAAAACCCTTATTGGGAATTTTTCATTTAAAAAAATGGAACCATTCCTTTTTTAGTAATAATTTTTTTTATTATGATTTTAAGTATAATTTTTTATTATTAAAGATAATCATTTAAAAAGTTTAGTCATATCGTTAGTTGCATTTTATCTTTATCTTTTGTGTTTATCTTCTACTTATGTAGTATATCAACAAAACAACTTTAAAGATTAAATTATTTGTTTTTTAATAAATAAAAATATATCATTCAAAAAATTTTAAAAAAAAAACCCGCGCGTGCGCGGGTATTATAACTAGTGAAATCTTAAAAAAAAAAATAAATAAATAAAATACACTAACGGGCTTAGGTCTAAGAGGGCCGGGACCCTTCCTGGTCCCTTAATAGCTCCGCCCATGACATAAACATACATCCCCATAAAATAACTCCTAACCACCACAAAATACCAAAACTCGTCATCATATTCTTGTCACAATCTCAGCCACTTCCACCACCATCTGCCACATGCACCTCCATTGTGCCACCTTCACCACCACCTCCATTTGCCACCTCCTCCAAACATGTTGGCCGATCTGTGGTGGCTTGATTAGGGGTGTTTGAGAGTGATTTTATTAATAGGGGTATAACGGATATAACGAAGAAAAATTACATTGTTAGTCCCTAAGGATATAATGTGTGTCACTAACGGAAGGATGGTGATTGCCAAAAGTTTTTAACAAGGATATAGTATGTAAAAATTGACAAACCACATAGACGTATTCTGCAATTTAGTCTCTTTTAATATTCGTAGGCCATAAGCCCATAAGGCCATTTATTAAAAGGAATTATAAAATTTCTCTGTCATATGTGCAAGGGTTGGCCCCTTGATCGACTTCATTATTGGTATTTAGTATGTGCCAGGAGACGCAGAAAAAATGATTTTCTAAGTTATAACAAGTTGACAACATCATGTTATTATAAGAAAGTCTGAGATGAAAAATTAGTATAAAAATATCACATATATTGGTTGAGAATTACACGTCAGTTACGTTACAGTTAAAGATGCTTGAGGAGCTGAGAACATTTGTCATTGGATGCTAATCATTTTTAAGAGGGAGTCTGGCATCGTGCTTGCAGAAAAAAGAAACTATATATATATTCTCTTATAGAAAAAATGAGGCTGGGACTTATTTCTTTAAATCAATTTCAGAAACATCTTATACCATGCGGATTGAGATCTTCTAAACTGCGGATTGAGATCTTCTAAACTTAATAGATCATGTTGACCGATCATAAACAAGTTAAATTGATATAAGTTTTTCTTTATTTAAAATTAAGTGCCTCCTTATGTTGTTCTCTCACAATACGCACTCCATGACATATCATGTTGATACCAACTTAAGAGTATTTTTATCTATAGCATAAAAATGAAGTTAACATGTCAAAAAATCTCTCATATTCACATTGATATGATACTAGTTCACAACCTCTAGTTGTTATTTATCCATCCACTAAAACATCTAAAACTATCATAACTTACAAAAACAACTATATGGAATATATTGGATACTAATTTATCTAATCCATGAAGGTCAAACATGAAAGTCAAAGCCAAACACGAAAAGTCAAATATATGTATAAGTCAAAGTGGCGGTTATTGTCGGTTAGGAAAAACAGTTATTTTAGATAAACCGTTTAATGAAACGGTATGTTGTTTAGTATGTATCGTTTGGATAGTATAAGTACTCATGTAAATACATTTGTAAACTAACGATTGATTATAAATAAAACTTAGTATATTTCATAACTGATTGTTCATAGATAGAAGATTAGACTAACAGTGGCATCAGAGCCAAAGGTTCAGGGAACCAGAGACAGAAAAGAAGACCAACGATTCATATGTGCAAGGGTTGGCCCCTTGGTCGACTTCATTATTGGTATTTAGTGTGTGTGAGGAGACGGAGAAAGAATGATTTTCTAAGTTATAACAAGTTGACAACATCATGTTGTTATAACAAAGTCTGAGATGAAAAATTAGTATAAAAATATCACATATATTGGTTGAGAATTACACGTTAGTTAGGTTACAGTTAAAGATGCTTGAGGAGCTGAGAACATTTCTCATTGGATGCTAATCATTTTTAAGAGGGTGTCTGGCATTGCCATTGTATGTTAAGTTCCAATGTCTGGCTTTGTGCTTGAAAAAATAAACTATATATGTTCTCTTACAGAAAAAATGAGGCTGGGACTTATTTCTTTAAATCAATTTGAGAAACATCATACCATGCGGATTGAGATCTTCTAAACTTAATACCATGCGGATTGAGATTTTCTAAACTTAATAGATCATGTTGACCGATTATAAACAAGTTAAATTGATATAAGTTTTTCTTTATTTAAAATAAATTAAGTGCCTGCTTATGTTGTTCTCTCACAATATATGCACTTCATGACATATCATGTTGATACCAGCTTGAGAGTATTTTTTTATCTATAGCATAAAGATGAAGTTAACATGTCAAAAAATCTCTCATATTCACATTTATACTAGTTCACAACAACCTCTAGTTGTTATTTATCCATCCACTAAAACATCTAAAACTATCATAACTTACAAAAACAACTATACCGAATATGCATGCCCATAGCCATAAACGTTGAGTGAGTCGTGTATGCCTCCCACATTATGGAAAGGTAGCCAATTGTGTTCCAGCTTGGGTTACCGGTTATCAGTTTTGTAAAAAGCAGCCTAGGCAGTTATTGACCTTTTTGCACCCAACAACTATATAGAATAAAGTACATATATCAGCCTGTAAATAACTAATAGCAAGAAAATGAAAATTTTGAAATACAAGGTACAAAAGTAGTAAAGCATTATTCTTCCTGATTTGATAATCTAATCTAAAACAAAATATGCACCAAATAAAACATATATCAAACTCATGTTTCAACTTTCAAGTGTAAGCCACCAAACCCACAAAACATAACCATTACACATTTGATAGTTTTTCACCTAAACCCATATATCAAAAACCTTAACAAATCCCCTAAACCTAACAACCACAAAAACTACACTATAAATATTAAAATTTATCATGCACAATCTTTAGTATCAAAAAAGAGAGAAACAACCAATGGCACGACCACTCCCGAACCATGTTCTAACCGGTGTATTGTTGGGTTAATCACAATCTTACCCAAAACTTACCCATTTAGAAGGTCAAACCCGGAGGTCAAAGTCAACCATGTAAAAAGTCAACTATGTAAAATAACTGTCAAATGAAACAACATGACTGTTGGGTCGAACCAACACAAACCGAAGCATCACAATGCTTCAAGTCACACCTTTTAATTTCTTATAAATAGATTAGATCCTGTAACTAGAAAACTTGATGACAGATTTATACTTTGATTAATTTAAAGCATTTTGAAGCAAATCGTGTTATATTTTAGTATATTGTGAATTGTTGTTAGACCATAGATCCGATTAAGGAGGCCAACAATGGTTTTGGCTTTAATTTGGAATGGTGGC
>LBNU01005868.1:0-21740 GCA_014162995.1 Artemisia annua | reverse complement strand
CAGATCTACATCACACTTAGACTTAGTATACGGAGATTTATGTGGACCAATTACACCACCAACACCATCTGGAAAGAAATACATATTTCTGCTAGTCGATGATTATTCAAGATATATGTGGGCATATTTCTTAGAATCGAAATATCAATCATTTGATACTTTCAAGGAATACAAGAATACAATAGAAAAGGAGTTAAGGACAACATTAAAGATGTTTAGAACCGATCGTGGAGGAGAATTCACATCTAATGAATTCACTCAATATTTCAAAGAGAATGGCATTGCACGACAACTCACCGCTCCTTATTCACCACAACAAAACGGAGTAGTAGAACGAAGAAATAGGACAATTATGTCTATGACTAGATGTATAATGAAAGCAACTAACTTACTACAAGATTTTTGGGCTGAAGCTGTTAGACATGCAATATACATCCTAAATAGTGTACCTACAAAGGCACTGCAAGACATTACTCCATATGAAGCAATTAAAGGAAGAAAGCCAAACCTAGAAAATCTCAAGGTTTTCGGCTGCATAGCTTATGCAAAGGTACCATCACAACGCTTGACAAAGCTTGATGATAGAAGTAACAAGATGGTATACTTAGGAAATGAACAAGGATCAAAAGCCTATAGATTATTTGATCCAACAACACAAAGGATATGTGTTAGTAGAGATGTGAAATTTAAAGAGGAAGAGACATGGGATTGGAGAGACTACATGAGTTAGCACACCAATGACGAAGCTGAATGGACTAACTTCAGAATAGAGAATTTTGAAGAAACAACTGAAATCCATGACGAAGATATTCAACATAATGATGAAAATGATGATTTTCACATTAATAACGAAGATGATGATTTTCCCATCAATAATGATGAAGATGATTACACAGCGTCAGCAACACACTCACCCTCTCAAACACAAACACCTCGCACACCATCTACAATTTCATCACGAATAAATCCTCAGATTACACCAATCAATTCAATACAATCAACTCATCAGAGTGATAGTGGTACAACTTCAACCACTGTTTCACACTCTCAATATGATAACACACCAGTAAGAGGTTTTAGAACCTTAACCGATTTATTTGAAGACACTGAGAGATTATTACTTGCTGAAGATGAACCTAGAAATTATAGAGAAGCATCAAACGACCAAAAATGGATCGAAGCAATGAAGGTCGAGATAGATTCCATAAATAGAAACAACACATGGGAATTAACTTTTTTACCCAAAGGACATAAAGCAATTGGCTTAAAATGGGTATTTAAGACCAAGAAAGATGCTAATGGAAATATAGTCAAGCATAAAGCAAGACTAGTAGCAAAAGGCTACATTCAAGAGTATGGCATAGATTTTGAAGAAGTTTTCGCACCTGTAGCAAGGATGGAAACTATTAGATTATTACTCGCCATAGCTGCTAACAACAAATGGGAAGTACATCACCTTGATGTAAAATCTGCATTTCTACATGGAGATTTAAAAGAAGAAGTTTATGTTTCACAACCAGAAGGATTTATAAAGAAAGAAAATTCTGGAAAAGTCTACAGACTTATTAAGGCACTTTATGGACTGAAACAAGCACCACGTGCATGGAACATAAAACTGGATAGAACTTTGAAATCCTTAGATTTCAAGAAATGTGCATTAGAACAAGCGATCTACACGAAAGCCACAAAAGACTCAATTCTGCTTGTAGGAGTCTACGTAGATGATCTAATCATCACTGGCACACCAAAGAAAGAGATCGACAAATTTAAAGCTCAAATGGAAGAAAAATTTGAAATGAGTGACCTTGGATTATTAGCTTACTATCTAGGGATAGAAGTCACACAAAATGGAGGTGACATATCTATAAAGCAATCTGCTTATGCAACCAAGATTCTAAAGGAAGTTGGAATGACGGACTGCAACGAAACCCTAATACCTATGGATCCAGGAACGAGATTAACAAAGAATACTGCAGGAACAATGGTCAACTCAACTGAATATAGAAGCTTAATAGGATCTTTAAGATATCTGCTTCACACAAGACCCGACTTAAGTTACTCCATCGGATTACTTAGTCGATTTATGCAAGAACCAAAAGAGCAACACATGAAAGCCATAAGGCAAGTATTACGTTATGTTAAAGGAACAATCAACTACGGCATCACCTATAAACATAATGGAGGAAACAAGATACAAGGCTTTAGCGACAGTAGTTATGGAGTCAATACTCAAGAAGGAAAAGGAACTACTGGAATCATTTTCTATTATGGTGATTCACCAATTAGGTGGAGCACACAGAAGCAAGCCACTGTAGCATTATCATCATGCGAATCTGAATTTTATTGCAGCAACTGCAGCAGCAACACAAGCATTATGGTTGAAAAGACTACCTAGCAGGCTTACACATTCTAATGAAGAAAAGGTAACGATTATGGTTGATAACAAGTCAGCTATAGAACTAATGAAGAATCCTGTCTTTCACGGAAGAAGTAAACACATTGATACGAAGTGCCATTTCATACGAGAATGCGTCGAAAGAGAAGACTTACAGGTTGAATTTATAAGCGGAGAATATCAGAAGGCTGACATACTCACGAAGGCACTACCGAAGATCAAATTTCTTACCATGAGGACGCTTATTGGAGTCAAAGATCTAGGAGATGACGATTGCGATTAAGGGGGAGAATGTTAGGTTAATCACAATCTTACCCAAAACTTACCCATTTAGAAGGTCAAACCCGGAGGTCAAAGTCAACCATGTAAAAAGTCAACTATGTAAAATAACTGTCAAATGACAGTTATTTCTGAAACAACATGACTGTTGGGTCGAACCAACACAAACCGAAGCATTACAATGCTTCAAGTCACACCTTTTCATTTCTTATAAATAGATTAGATCCTGTAACTAGAAAACTCGATGACGGATTTATACTTTGATTAATATAAAGCATTTTGAAGCAAATCGTGTTATATTTTGGTATATTGTGAATTGTTGTTAGACCATAGATCCGATTAAGGAGGCCAACATCTCCAAAGTCTTTCCGGCTCTCACACGGTTAACTCTATTCATCTTCAACTGTTATTGATGTACCAAAAGGCCATTTTCTATATACGTTGGCAAAAACAGCATGATGATATTTTAGTTCCATTAGCATATCTAGAATATCCTATGTTTCAACCTTATTGAACTGGTCTGAAAAAGACTTTGGCCATGCTCAACCTGTAGGAGGTCTTACAGTTAAAGCTATTTCTTTAGAATAAATATGAGTTCTTGCAGAAAAAATAACATTACAGGGAGTACTATTTTTGTCAAGCCTTTACTAATATATATCACAAAATATTTTGCTAGCCAGTCCTTAATTTGCTTCCAATAGATTTTTTATAAAAGCAAAGAGATGTCAATATGTCAGATAGCGCAAAGCTATATAGTGCAAAGTTAACAAAAAGGAAACCCAGATCCTATAAAAGCGAGATACAGGCCCTTCGAAGGTTACATCACCAATCTATTTAGTTCAAAACCAAGTTTTTTTGCATCTACTATCGATCCAAAAGTAGGATAAACTGCTTCAAATGCGTGTGTTCGGTTTGCTGTCACAGCTAATATATCAGCATGGGACAGAAGAATTGGAACCATGAATTTAACAGAACATGATTGTGTGTTTCAAGGTCTCTATGACGATTACTCCATCTATCATTCTCCTTCTCAAAAAAGATCGGATGGGCCAACCATACGGCCATATTTGGGGTTGCTGGAGTTTTAAGTGTCTTTTGTTACACCCCAAAACCGAAAAGTTACTGACTCAATTAAGTTTGAATGTATAAAATTAGACTGTTGTGTGATTGGTTAGTCAATGAAGATACCGTTGAAAGTAAAAAAACCGAGAATCAAATGGTAGAGTCAAAAGACTAGAAATGATCGAGACAATTATGGACTTGGGGTACAAAGTGTCAAAAAAGTGAAACTAGAGGGATCATATGTGTAAATATTGTTTTTATCAGATTTTTAAGGAAAAAAATGCCCCAGAATTTTCAAGAGAGGTGTGCGTGCATGTCAGCATGTGTGTGTGGCGAATTTAAGCAAGACGAAGGAGTTTGAGTGAATTATTGATATGTTAAGTGTTAACCGATGTTTTAGAACATGTTACTCGTCCAGTTCAACAGGTTGTACGGGAATTAGTTCAAAGACCGGCCGGATGTGACCATGTTTTTGCTTGTTTGAGAACCAGATTGAACAGACAGTTTTTCGTTGACCCAGGTTGATCCGGGATAAACCCGACAGGGTCATGACTTTTTATTAAAAATCTAACAAAAATTTTTCTTCCCATAAACCTTTCTAAGTTTAATTGACAATTTGAAATGGCGAGAACTAATGTTAGTTAAAATTTTGTAAAACAGTAAACTAGATCGAGTTATAAACTAACTTAGAAACACCAACTAATATAGTTTTAACATAGTCTGTTATAACTTAGAATGATAAGTTGATTGTTTTGTAAATCTGTGCTATAATATTATATAAAGAGAACTTAGAAACAAAGCTTTTTGATACTCTTTCATCGATTCAATCGTATGTAAGAATAAAGTTGGATAAATCATGAGATTATATAACAATATATATTAAATATAAGAAAAATCTATACATGTATGTAGAACCGGTTTGACACGGTGATTCAACCGGTTGAACCAGTGACCCGGCTACGAAACTAGGTTGATAAAAACCCGGGTTTTAAAGCATGTTAGCCTTATAGAATTACTAGTTCATATAACGTATGGTGAATGATTAAAAAAAATAGAGCAAGTAAGATCAAGTTCTTCAACCTAGTTGAGAAAATTAAGTAAAGATAAACCCTTCGTAATCAAGTGTTTAATGTTATTTACCGATAACCCAAGGAATGAAAGTTTACTTTGTTGAATTGCCTATTAGGGTTCATGCATTTGAAAATGGGCTTTTTGGGTAAACAAAATTAAAAGATTAAATTGGTGATTAACTATGGTTAGGTGATGGTACTTTATCATCTTGATTGTTAATTGAATTGGAGTAATGAAAAAGAAAAAATGATTAAAAAAGTTTTAAGTGTTATTGAACTTAAGGGGTGTTTAGATACAAGATTTAATGTATGAATAATAGTTATCAAGATTGCGATCTTGATTGTAGGATCGTACGACCTTACGATCATACATTAGAAAACTTTGTAAGATCGAAGTAAGATCAGAGATAGCATAGGATATAAGTAAGATTGTGAGATAGCTAGTAGGATCGCTATCAATCCCGATCCTACTATAAAGCTTAATTATTATTATTAAACACTTTATATACAAATAAGCCCATTTTCCAAAATTTTGACCCAGTTTTACCTTTATATATGACCCAACTTTACTCGTGTTGTATTTCTTTTCTATCCAAAGCGTTTATTAAACGACTGAAACATGAAGTAATTGCATGTATTGCATTATTTATATTATTATCGTGCTTAAACTTTAAAATTCTTATTCATATTCACTTAAATTGGTCATTTATGTCGAGTTTTATATGGAACTCTATAACTCTACAACCCTTATCTAAAAATTTACGCTTTTGTAGCATCTTACGATCCCGATTCGATCTTACGATCATTATCTTAGAGAGACAAAAACGATCCTAAATAGGATCGCGATCTTGATAACCTTTGTATGAATAACTCCTTGTTTCGGAATGGATGGAGATGTTGACGAAGGATAATAATTAGTTGATTAGTGTTGAATCTATGTATGCTTGATAGATCTTTTAGCTCTCGTTGATCGTTAGCAGTGTCTATGTAATCACAAACACTCTAATAGAGAATCTCCAAAGCTTGTATTCTAATGCGGAAAACAAATACAAGCATAAACAATAAATACTAAGAACGCTTAATCCTCTATGGATTATATATCAATAACTTGTAAACACGTTCGTTACATAAAACATAAACTTGTGTTCCTTTTATAAACAAGGAACCCTAACCTAAAACCGTTTTTCAAGAAACGTATATTCTATAAACTTTAAATGATATGCATTATCTTTTCCTAATATAACTCATGCATATCCTAACTACATTACATAATGCGCGGTTTTACTAAGTCAGCAGAAACTAAAAATGCTGAAACTATGTCTTCAGCAGTATCACATTATCAGCAGAATCTGTGTCTTCAGCAGATTCCATCAGCAATAACCATCAGTAGAATTCTCTCTTAGCAGAATTCCCAACAATCCTCCCCTAATCTTGAATTTGACCTGGGTTAAGTTCAAGATTTCTTGATAGATCTTCAAACACAACACAATAGAGGATTGTCTTCAAACATCAGCAGCAAAGAATCAAAAAGATAACATCTCTATGATGAATAAGCTTGAAACACCATATCTTTGCAGCAACATATGACATTAGATACATCAAAACAGATTAGTTTCATACTATTCTCATCACATCCAGGGTTGTGAACTCCTGTGAGAGGTGAATCATTGAAAATAATGGATTTGATGTCTCTTTACCAATAGCCATCACTACTGGAGTAGCCAAATGTTTAAGTTCAAAAACCATGGTACACTGATAACCATATGATTGTTAGTAAATCATCAACTATAAACGGATTTGAGTTGTCTTTACCTGGAGCCGTTTCCTCAGGACTAGCCAATTCTTAAAGGAAACATCCTTGGTGAATTGATAACCAATATGGATTTCCACGGCCTTTACCACAAGCCATATACTTATGGGCTAGTCAATTCTTTGGATGTTCACAGAAAAAGATCCATGGTGAATTGATGACCATTTCAACTCTCAGCAATTAAGCATGGGTGAGTTGAAAACCCTATGGTTTTGAGCAAACCATTACAGCTATCAACAGATTTGATGTGTCTTTACCAAAGCTGTACCCTTTGGACTAGCCAACTCTTTGATGGACACAAGTCACATCTGGTGAGTTGATAACCATCAATAGAGTTACTATACAACAAACCTACATACAGTTAGTACAAGAAAACACATTTTTTCTTTTTTTTTTACTAAAAAGATAAACAAAATATACAACAAGATATACCAGACTTAAGTAGAAGCCTTCTGTTGGAGAAGCTGAGACTTGATCAAGCCAACCAATTGCTCAGCATGTGTGAGATCATTGGAAACTGGATTAGGAGGAACCTCCAACTTCTTTCTCAATAATCTTTTCAGCAGCTTAGGAGACATTGGATACTGCTGATCAGAAAACATGCATACTCTCATCCCACACTTAGTCTCCACAACATGGATATTAGGATAAGGATATAACCTCCAGGTATCAACCTTCCATAGCTCAGAATCCTTCCAAATGGAATACCCTTGACCCTTGGGAGTTTGAGAATCAAACAGCACTTGAAGATCTCCCAATAAGTACAACCCAGAGCCTTGTGGTTTATGTTTTGCATAATGATGTGACACAAAGGCATACAGAGTTTTCAGGTCTGTCCTATCCACCAAATGAAGTATATCTTTCAAGAAAATGAACTCCATGGAAGATCCATCCATTCTAGAAATGGTGTTGAGCTGACCATCAACAACTTTCCAATCAGTTAACACACTATAGGAAACTTCTGGAAAAGTTGCAGTAGATCCTTTCTGAAGAAAAGTAGCATTGTCAGCCTGCAGATCCACTCTCCTAGATGATCTCTTCTTCCTTGTAGTCCTTTTCTTTGAAATCCTCACAGATCTTCTCAAAGCAATATGTCTCTTGTTAGACATTCTCTTCTTCCTTCTACCAGGTACATATATCCCCCATAGAGATAGAAGGATCAACTGAGGCAGATGCACCAGAGACATCTTCAGCAGCAACAGAAGTAGTAGCATCAGAAGGAACTGAAATACCTACATGATACAACTTATCCATTGCTTCCCTAGCCTGCTTAGCTTTAGCAGCCTCTTGTTCAGCCTTTCTTGACAACATTTCTCTATAGTGGAAAAGAAAAGATCCTCCTTGAGCAGCAGATACAGAAGAAGCAACAGCAGTATTTTTCTTCACAGAACTAGGTGGAAGAGGATCAGTAGCAACAGAAGGAGATTCAGAAGAAACAACCATAAGAGAAACATCAGTAGGAACAGATATAGCCTCAGCAATTCAGAAGATTGAACTACATCCTCAGCAGCTTTGGATCTCTTGGCATCAGGAGCATCCAGAACATTAGCAATCCTTTTTACTGGTTTAACATTTCTCATGATCACATTATATAGCCTCAGCAATTCAGAGTCAGACAGATTCAAAACTTGCTTCCTTTTCAAACCAGACTGATATATAGCTGAACTCTGCATGTAGACCACATTCCTCATGTAAGTTCTTTGTTCAACTGCAGTCTTTGGTTTATCTCTCTTTTCCTTAGACTTCTTAGCTGCAATAGCTCTTCTTTTCTCAGCTGCAGCCTTCTTCTTTTGTTGTCCAAGTGCCACCATTTGAGCAGCAAAATTCTCCTTATCAAAATCAACTCCCAGTATACTCTGAGCAAGGGTAGAATTTGATGCAGCCTGCATAGTATAATTATCCCACTGCTCATCAGTAAAATGAATGGATTGAGCATCCAATTCTCTTTGTCTTGCAGGAGTTAGATTGGAAGTGAACTGATCTGAAAGCTTCTCTTGAAGTGCCTTGCTTTTCATTATGTCTTCATACTCTTTAAGCCTTCTTGCCTGCTCAGTTATGTCAGTGGCAGTCATAGAGTCAAGATCAATGACTTCATCAGCTAGAGTTGCTTTGCCCTTTTCAGTAAGATCTACATTTGGAAGATTTGTAGATGGCTCAGTAGTCATATCATCATGAGAAAGATTCACCAATGATATATCCTTAGCAGATGCAGCAGGAGAAACAGGTGAAGTAGAATCTTTCTCAGCAGAAGTAGCACCAGCAGATTCAGTTTACAAAACATGAGTTCTTCCAGTAACAAATACCACTGAAGGTTCTGCTGAAGATGTAAGAATAGGGAGTGTTTGTCCTTGTTCAGAAGAAACAGTCACCATTTCCTCATCAGCAAGATCTTGAGCAACAGCAACCTTAGATGACTCAGCCAGATACAATCTTCTTCTCTTTCTGCTGAACTGAATAGTTGTCCTTTGTGAAGTTGCCTTAGGAGAAGAAGCAGCAACTTTATGAGCCACATTAGCTAGGACCTCAAGAGGATCCAACTGTGACTCCTCTGGTTCTTCATCAGAAGCAATCACAAATCTTCTCTTTCTTTTCTGTCAAAGCTGTGCTTCCAAACCCTGAACTTTGAGTTTCAGACTTTCTATCTCAGCACCCATTGATGATTTAGTATCATCGAGTTCGTTTCTCAAGTCAGCAACTTCCTTGTTAGTCCTGTTAAGAATTTCACAAACAGTTGTGAGAGTAACAGGGTCCTCAGCTCCACCAACAGATTGCTCAGTGGTATTGGGAGCTTCATTGGGCCTTTCAGGAGAAAGTGGCTCAAAGATAGGAAGTTCATCAAAAATATTCCTATCAGGACTTGGTGTGGACAGTCTAGTAATCTCAGGTTCATGAGGTAAAGGCATTTGAATACCAGAAGACTGTAAAGTCTCTCCAACCTCAGGAACTTGCTCATCAGGAACAATAGAGATAGGTGGTGATGGTGGTCTAGGTAAATTGGATGGTGGTGGTTGGTCGGTAGATGCCTCAGCAGTATTGGAAGGACCCTCATCAGTAGCAACTGATGGATTATCATCAGCAGCAATACCAGCAGATGATGGAATACCATCATCAGCAGGAAGTGGAGAGGGTGGAGCCTCAGCAGCAAGACCCTCACCAGCTTCATTGTTACCTTGTGGCAACATTGCTGGTAAAAGAGGATGACAGGGTCCTACACTATTGGTTTTCATTGAGGCAAATACCTTCTTGGCAAGAGCATTAATGGGATTATGTGTTCTATCTAAAGTTGTAATATCTAGTATTATTTGTAGAAACCTATCAATTGGTATCAGAGCAAAAGGGATCAAACAACAACAATTCATATTCAATCATCATGAAGGAAGCCATGCCAAGTAAGAAGAAAAGATTCAGAAACGGTTACAACACCGAGATGGTGGTTAACCAAGAAGAAAGCAACCATGGAAATTATGGATGCATTTGAAGAGGCTTGTTGGTTTTTTCCTTTTTCTTTACCAACAAAAGCCATGAAGATATTTCTCAATGAAGATACTTGGCCTGTCAAGAACATGGCAGAAGATCAAACTATGCTACAGTCAATTAAGGGACGACTTCAATTGCTATTATAGCACTGCAAGGGTATCACACTTTGGAACAGATGGACATGTTTCACAAGGCAAGAATGCCATAAAGATCGACAAGATCATGTGATCAAACCCTATGGAATAAGCAGACAAGAAGAGTCAGATCGAGCATTTTATTTATTTAAGATCTTTAATAACAGGTATCAACAAACTACAAAAAAATCATCAACACCAAGAAGGCATGAGCAAGAAGAATCAAGGAACAAGAAGATCAGAGATTTTGGCATATCGACATTAGGGGGAATATGTTGGACGCTTCTAATGTCTAACATGCCAAAGAGAATCAAGATGGGTCAAAAATAAAGCCTGCATAAATTACTGGTTTGGGCCGCAGGCCAACAAATCCATTAGACACAAAATAAGGCAGTTAAATAACGGTTACTTTAGAATTCTAGGGTTATAACGTTTTATTGAAACAACATGTCTCTTCTTCTAACAGACATCATAGCGTTTCATCATATATATATAGAGATCAAATTCTGTATTTGTAATGTAACCCTTTTCCAGATTCATTATATCATTTATATAAAGGGTTCAATACCCATCTTCTTTGTGTCCTTATTTGATTCTTTATGGTTGATTATAATGTTGTTTGTTTGATCACAAACGATCCTGGAAACATCCATTAAAGACCTGTTAACACCATTTTCCATCAAAAATATGAATTATCTAACATAATGAAGGAATAACACTTGTTCGTTTTATCAAATTTACACAATGGTGTCATAACTCAAAATCACATGGCGAAAGAAGAGGCCAAACTGTACAATTAAATGTTGATGAGCATAGTTGTAAAAATAAAGAAGATGAAAGTTTTATATTCACTTGATTAAAACTAATGATAGTGTTTTTACCCAAAAAAAAAAAAGTGCTTGTTATGTGTCATTTGGCATAAGTAGAGGACCTCATGCAGGCCTTAGCCTACAAACAAAATTGCATGCCTTTTTTAATTGTCAAAATGGTCAACGTAAGCAGAAGTCCCTTTTTTTTTTAAAACAAAAAAAGAATGTTAAAAAATCTGTTAGCAGTGTCTTACTGAAATTATAAATGTATATATAAACATAGTTGGTATCAGTTAAAGACTAAATATTTAGAATGGGTAAGGCAGGTAAATGGATTAGAAACTTGTTACTAGGCAAAAAAGAGCAGGAAAAACTTAACACCAAAGCTGGTGATGGATCTCGACCACAGGAGGCTTCCACGGCCATCATACCAGCAACTCCAAAGAGGAGATGGAGCTTTAGAAGATCAAGCAACGCGGAAAAATTATTAGTTAATCACAAGAGTTGCCGATCATTTGACTCCATCATTACCTCTCAGTTAGTATCACAAGCCTTGTTCGACTATGCTATTAATCAGCAAAATCACCAAACCATTCGTAAAGCAGCAGTCACCACAAAAGCATGGAATAGAATATCTCGTGCAGACGCAATGGCAGCTGCAACCAAGATTCAAGCTGCTTTCCGTTCCTATCTGGTAAACCAACTTTTATCTTTTTATTTATGATCATCAAGTGGAACACATGCTGAATGAAGATATTCGATATTATATATAACTGCAGGCACGGAAGGCTTTGTGTGCTTTACGTGGACTAGTGAAGTTACAAGCCCTGGTGCGGGGTCATTTGGTGCGGAAGCGAACAACAACTATGGTTAGATGCATGAGTGCACTTGTTGCCATTCAAGTTAGAGCTCGGTTTCAAAGGATTCAAATGGTTGAGGATGGAGAGTCGCGCACCAATGTTGGTTCCACCACTAGTAAACAAGGATTTATGATGGCTCACGAGCGTCGTCTAAGTGCGCCACAATTGGTATGATACACAATTTAGGGGGTTAAAATAAAAAGTGTGTGTGTGTGTGTGTGTGTGTGTGTGTGTTACTGATTCATTTTGTACCATTGTCATCATATGTTTTTCTTGATATTTAAAGGACCACAATGAAAGAATGAGAGACTCTAGAAGCAAAGGGAACACATCTATAAGTTATCGACAATCATCACGAAGATTCTCGATAGATTCATCGGCATCAAAACCTGAAAAATCCATTAGATTGCGGAATAAGCAAATCGATGAGGCTTCTACAACATCACAAACAAGCACGCAACATGATGAACCAAACTACATGACGAGAACAATGTCTTCAAGAGCAAAAGCACGGTCACATAGCGAACCAAGACAACGACCCACAAAACAAGGCCGTGAAAAAAGGCGAACTTCATCAAATGAAGGTCTTAATGTTGTCAATAAAGAAATTCAAACCCATGAACATGAAATGGATCATGAACGTTGGTTAACAAAGCTTCATGGATCAGCAAAACTGATCAATGATTTGGAATTCGACTCAGCTAGTACTTTTACTAATGATTCATCATATTATACTACTCTTTATGCATACGAGGTTGGTACATTGAGCATTCTATTGTTATTTTTTCCTGTTATCACCATATTTTAGTACTTTAAATCTTCAATATTCTAACAAATTTTACCTGTCACAGACGTCTGCAAATTTATATTAGTGTCGGCCCATCTTCAGGAAGCTTAGTGCCAACCAAACCAACAAGGAATGTTGATAGCTCGCGACATGGAGACATATGACAAATTTTCGTGATAGAAATGCTTTAAATCTCAGCTCATCAAAAGTGAAAAAAGTTTGTTTTCACGACTCATACTTGTATAATCTTGCAAATTTATAACAGAAACATTGCAAAATAGATATGTATTCTCGCCAATCATATGTTATATCTGGATTCACAAACCTGTTGAATTTAAAGTTTGTTTGATCACTGCAGTTTATGTTTTCAACACGTCAACATTTTGGCATTGATCAACACATCGATAGAACACAAGTTTCAATGAAAAACACACTGGTCATCAAGTTTCTTTTTCAGCAGAATTTTACATAATACGGGATTACAAGAGTAGAGATAGTTTCAATCTTTAACTAACCAAAAACTGAACTTATTATTCTTGTCAAATGATCCAAAAAACTTGATGCACAATTGGGAAAAGAAAGATCTTCAAAAAGGAAAAAGTTTGTTACAGTGATGGCAAAGCTTGTTCCTTCAGTGAATCTTGAACTGCCTTCAACAGGGATGGCATCAGTTTCTGATTAGTAACGATGATGCCCGTGTCTAGATCAAGATATCTTCCTTTCGAAAAGTCTAATGGGTTTCCACTAGCATCCGCCGCAACACCCCCAGCTTCTGCAGAAATAATAAAAGGTCAAAAAAAAAAAAAAAAAAAAAAAAAAAAAAAAAAAAAAAAAAAANGTTGATCAATTGGTTCTTTTTAAGATGACGATATGCAAAGCCAATATGTCTCGACGTGTATCCTTATGGTTGGAACAGAAACCAAGTAGGACACTAACAAATAATCTTTTCAAAATATAGAATTCAAATTTTTTTTTAAAAAAGTAATTATATATTTTCTCTCTACGCCGTTTCTTTCAAACTTACCACTGATTACCAACTCATTTCCAAACCAAACACCCCACTAGACGTCAAGAACATAATATATGTACCTGCGACAAACGATTATTCCAGCAGCATGGTCCCAAATCTTCTCACGATATCCTTTATTGGAAACCGTAAAATATATGCACCATCTCCTTCGTGACAATGCACCATTTTTGGCTTGGCTGTCCTATTCTAACTGGTGGCGCTTTAACGGCCAGTTTCTGCACATAAAAGGGGAAAACAAACATACATAATTTAATCAACATTCAGGATGACATTTATTATACAATGGACACACTGGTCATTCCTACTTTCTTCTTGGCAAACACGGAGATGACTAATATCTTAGGACAATGGTTACTTTGCGATAGAGCCAGATAAACTATGAGACGAATTTGCAGTTCATACGATTCAAAGAATGATGCTTCTTCTGAATTCTCGTGTGTCGCTAACATGCACCTGACGTGCAACAAACTAATATTTTCATATAACTCATTTGTATTGATCTCACATACAGATGTTTAAAAAACCAGGGTTCGGGACTTACTGGCGTCAGCAATACATATTTATTATGTAAACAGACACAGTTATATCGTGTTGTGTTATTGTACCTTCACGGGTGGTGAACCATCCAGAGATTCCATGTATGTTCCACAAGACAACTGTGCAGAGAATAAACAGCCTGCCTTAGTGTTCTGAGATGAGGTCCTAATAGATTCTAGCGGGAGATTTGGACATGCAAGCACACCTAGCACAACTTTCCCTTCATCAAGCAAACCTAATGCTATTGCATACTGGTCACCCCTTAGGAATCTGCATCAACAAATAGTTCCAATTATTTGCAAAAATCATTCTTCACGAATTTAGGAATGTATGAATTCCGAATTCTACCAAGAAATAAGATGTGAATGAAACAAGTAATTCACAAACTTCACAAGTAAAAAATGATAAAAATTTTGGTTGCAAATAATTTATCTCCATCATAAGATTAATTTGTTCCAATTTCCAAGGTTTCCCCTCTATGGAAATTTTAAGCTAATCCTAGTAACTTGTGCATATTTAAGTCCTTGCAGAATATTGATCTGCTTATCCTGATTTTTGCATACTGAAAAGGTAATTCAGTCAAAACACTTTTGTTAGACCATGTGCCATGTCGAACCTTGCAACTTTTTAGGATGGAGGTATTACAGAACACACTTTGTCCCAGGAAAGTTATAGAGTTTGAGTAGGCACCTACTGTAAGAAAAATGCTTGGGTATTACTCAAATGTCTAATATACCCTTTTCAATAACAAAAACAGGCGCAATTAGATGTTAAAAATGACCCATTAACTCAATTCACTTGAAATGAAAGATTAGTTGTCAGAGGCAACCATCCAAAAAAATGAATGTCAAAAGTTATTTCTTTTCATGTCTCAAAAGTTTATATTATGTAAAAAGTTAAAAACCAGAAGTACTCCTTTTTTAGCATAACGGTCACATTGTGCTCCTCTTCTTTCTAATACTTTCTCGCGTCATCATCTTCTGGGTTCATTTTACTGATGTTTTGTGGGAAAGAACACTAAATATTCCAAAATGAAGATTATTAATGTTGCTTTTCTAACCATGATTAACAAATTCTCCTTTAAAAACTAATTTTTTTAAGAAATAGCTCAAACAGCCCTGCTCGTTAAGTCCTTAAGTCGTTATGATTCTACCCAAACCGCCTGACATAATACACCTTACCTCTATAGAACATGTAAGCATTGAGCTGCAGAAGGCTCAAATAACAATAAGTAAACCAATGAAAAGACATAACATATATCCGCTTACCCTTTAGTACCATCTATTGGATCCAAAACCCAATGTTGGCCTTTAGATCCTCCTTCAGATGTACCGCAATCAATGATAGTGAGCACATCTGCTTCAGTTAAAGGAGACACGTTGTAAGTTCCGTCACTAGCAATTGTATCATTCACAAGTTTGGTTATACGTTGTAGAGTTTCTTGAGATTCTTCTTTGCGAAGATCTCCTGAGTCCTATAAATGATCAACACCATCTAATTATTTTTATTCGCCAATTACAGATAATAAACAAAAACTGTAGATGGAAGTGAAAGGCTGAAGAATACCTCCTCAGCCACTAGTGAGAATGCGTGAGAAGGAAGTTCTTTTTGAAGAACAAAGCTTACGAGAACTTGTGATCCTGCATATTAAGGTGGATGGTAAAAGTCATTTCATGTCAACGTGGTAATTTCCACATGTTCATTTATTAAATGGCCCGATTTAGTTTATGACTTTCTAATTCACAAAACTTCTAAATTCATTTTTATCAAAAAATTTACAATATTGCTGTATATCAGTCTCTTTAATCATATCTGCAACATATAACTGTTAGGTGATACTAAGCCAACTAAGATACTAATCTGCCTACACAAGTTCCCCCAACAGAGACCACAAACATGCACACATAGTCATAGTTACGTGACTACTAAAAAACTGGGCAGAAAATCAGCAACGGTTTCAATTTGCATTCTGTTCTCCAAGCATTAATCAACTTAAATGAAACTCGCTCATGCGCATAACTTCTATCGTTCATAAGCTAAAATGATATGACTGTGAAAGGGAAACAAACTATACTAAAAGTACAGGATTATAGACATACAACTAACAACTATTAAGGTTTTGGTTGGTTGGGTTAAACCCTCTGGCCTAAGTATAGACCCGCCCAACAATCAATGTTTGATTCACCAAAATAGATGCAACATCTGGCTCACCACAAGGTTCAACACCTAACTTTAACTATATAGAATACCTTAAATTGTGACATATTATAGGACATCCTAAAATGGAAACTTTTCTACTAATTTAGGGAGTATCAGGATCATATCATCGACGTGAAATGAAATGAAAAGGGAGATAAGAAAGAGCAAAATACCATAATCAGCAACGGTGACGGGACTTTTATCAGACTTTGAATGAACATCAGATTGCAACAGTCCTTTTTGTATATTCTGTTTATCAATTATAATTACAGTATATATCAGATTGTTCATTAATGACAGTCATCATAAAACAAGAAATACAGCATTAGACCCACTTTTTTTTTTATCAAACTTATACAAATGAAAAACATGTTGAGCCCAAATAAGGTTTCATATAAATAAAAGGGGTGAAGAAATGAATCAGTCCAAGAATGACCTGGCAAAGACGAGCAGCAAGTGAGGCAGCTTTCTTGGCAGCAACAAGCTGTTTATCATAAGAAGAAGAGGAGGACATAATGACTGCGCTTCTTCTTGTTATTAATGATGATGGTAATGAGAAATAAAATGATGATGATTTTTTGAGTGGGTTTAATTTGGTAGGTGTGCGTGTGGTAATGGGGTTTAGGTGAACAAGTCGACTAGTTAAAGATGACGCCATCTATTGCAGCGACCGACAGACCACCTATGTATGGCCCAAATATGTATCGATGGATTCATCTTCTATTGCCCACTCTTCTTGACTTTACTCTACTGGATTCATGTGGTAAAAGATTACGGAGTATTTTGAATGAGTTAAAAAAAAAAAGACAATTTTAGAGGGCCGTTTTGTTAATGGAAATTGTGGGTGATTTTAGTGTCATCACTTATATTTTATATAATTGTGATTTACTTGAGATCAAGGGCTCAATCATGTTTACTTTACAGTCGAGTTAGGAGGTGCGGAGTGCACACTCGTTCTAGCTAGCTTGATGCCGCCACGAACAAAGAGCGGGAGTCAAGGGGCAGAGAACCTAAACGATTTTTAGGATTCTAATATTACCGTTTTTTATTTCCAAACGGATTTTCCCACCAAAGTCACCTCTTTTCCCCAACAGTCATGACCCTTTCGGCCAACCGATTTTAACTAACTTTCGGCTATGTATTTTCAATATATATTGATCTCTTCCATAACAGAACTGTATTGCTTTGATTTTTCGTGCCTTAGAAACAAAGTGTTGTTCTCTGTCTTATCCAATTGAGGATTTCGTGATACCCGAGGCATATAGGGTCGAAATACTTCAATCTGAAAGTGATCTCAACACGATTCAGAGAACATATCAAGATTATTACCACCCACACACACTGAAACTCTAACAGGAATCACTATGAAAATCATTATAGGTTTATAAACCCACCATGCTTGGTGGGTATGAAATTTGCCTATTTGTATGGTTTTTATACTCATATCTCAAAATAAAACTACCAACCAAACAATTTATTATTTTCATTTTTAACGTCCATTTTTAAATATACATTATTTTTCTTTTTTCTTTTCCATGACCTAGTATAAACTTTGAGTTTATAATTTACTTTAATAAGCTCATATAAACGAGCTTATCACTTGGTTTTAAACACATAAACCTAAAATAAAAGTTTAGACAAACACTATTTAACTTTTATTAATATATATTGCAAAGCATCATGAGCGGCCTTTTTCATGCGTAAATTTGATGACCAATAAAACACCGTTTTGGGGCAGAATATCACATGTGATGGAGGAGAAAAATAGAGATTGATAAGGATTTATTTGATATTTTTTTGATCTACTGTGTTTGGACTTTCTTATTTCAGTCTTGGACAGAAAATAGGGCTTCTTCATCACAAGGTGATTATAGTGGTTATGTGGCCTCAGATCCTGCTTCATTTTTAGATGCTTGTGCTACTGCTGATGGTTAGATACCTGATTGTGGCGCCTCAAGTAATATGACTTTTCACCCGACTTTTGTATTAGATGCTTAACTATACACCGGTACCGATTGTGTTATGATCGGTAACGGTCAATTTCTTCGAATCTCACATATCGGTCGTAGCTTGATCTTACTCCCTAATTGTACTCTATTTCTTCGTATTGTACTTTTGGTTCTCGATCTTACAAAAAAACTCATTATCCATTATTCAGCTTGTTCTTGATAATCCGCTCACGATTGCTTTCCACTTTTGTGTTTTTTTTATATAGTCTATGGTTGGGCGTACCCTCCACCACATTCCTCTTAGCTATCGGTCGCTCTTCTCATTATCTACTACAATTGTTGCCACTCGAGAACTCTGGCACTCTCGACTAAGACATCCTTTAGATTATGTTTTTACTATATTGTCTTTACCTATTACAAATAAAATATCGCAAAATAAACCATGTAACTCTTGTGGTACATCAAAGAGTACTCGAATTCATTTTTACAAATTCGATTCTCGTTGTATTTTACCATTGCATATTATCCATTGTGATATATGGGGGTCCCTCAGCTACTACATCTCGATCTGGCTATCGCTATTTCATTACATTCATTGATGATTATAGTCGATTTTATTAGATGTACCCTCTCTCTCATCGATCTAAGGCTATTAATTGTTTTAGACATTTCAAAACTTCCTCTAAAAATTTTCTGTCTACTAGCATCAAACTCTTTCACTGTGATGGTGCTCCTGAACTTACTCAAGGTTCCATGAGTAATTTCCTATGAGTGCAATGTTAGTTTTAACGGATAAAATTAATGAATATGTCCGGACTCGAACACGAGACTTCGGGATTGCACACATTACGTATGAGTTTCAATGTATTAATAATATATATTGAATTATGAATAATTATTAAATTCACAAAATAAAAACACGTAACGATCGTTAGTAGTTAACGGTAATTGGACTATATGATCGTTAAAGAGAAAAGAGAAGGACTAGATTTGTAAAAGAGCAAAAAGGCTTCGGGTTGGCTTTGTGAACCCATGGCCGGCCACCCCTCTCCTAGGGCTCTTTGGTTTGGCTTTTGCTCCAAGCTACTTGAATGCTATATAATGAGACCCCCTCTCATTCATTCATTCATCCCTTGTTCACTTGTAAACCAAATCTCCTTCTCTCTCTCCTCTTGAGCTAGAATCGAAACTACACCCTTATAGGGTTCCTACTAGATTTCTAAGCTCAAAAACATTCTTGTTTAGTTGATCAACTACACCCTTCTAGGGTTCCTAGCGATCTTCTAAACATAGTGTTTGGTTTGGTTGTGAATTAGAACCTAGCTTTTCTCATGAAACGCTACTAATACGTGTGTACAAGAACGAAGTGTTGGCATACTTTTGCTAACGTTGTGATTGCCCATTCGACTAACACATTAGTCGATCCACATTAAACCCTAATTAGGTTATAAGTTCTTGTTCATTTGATTTCTTGTTCTTGGAAGCAATCAAGAAGGTACGCATTTCCTTTTATGTTTTTGGTTAATTAATTACTTGTATTTGATCTTTTCCGCTGCGTACTCTTAGATGTTTATGTGTTTATGTCTTTATATTATTCACATATTCCAACAGTGGCATCCAAGAGCCGTTAATACGTTGTAATTAATTATCTAAAACACATAAAATGAAGTGTTATGATTATTACATGCTGTGGTGTTCTTGTTTTTCAATTATTCATAAACCTAGATTTGTTTTGTCGACTTTTATTTAATATATGCGAATTTTTTGAAAATTATTAGGGTTTTATGATTTTGAATAAAACTGTAGAAACCCTAGGTTGCATGCAATATTTATGTGTAATGGATATTGAGATATGCCGTTTGGTTGCGTTCCTCTACATGATTTGATTGTTACATGTACTATATGGGACTCCATAACAAACCATGCATGTGTTGTTATGGATTTATCATGATTCTTTATGCGTTGATTATAATTAATGTGTGTTTTTAGTAAATAATATGTTATTATAGATACTAAAACTTAGTTAATTATAAAATTAGGGAAGACCTGATTTATATTCATGCATGCTATATCAATGTGTGTTTATTGTATACATCTATCGGTAGGACTTACGTGTATGTGGTCCATTGGTACATAGCTCGAAAAACCAATGGGAGTCTTAGATCGTGTATACATGTTAATTGGTTATTATATGCATGTTCATTATTTGATGGTTGTATTATTTTGCTTTTGTTTTATTTAAAGTAAGAAAAAGGGTGATAAAATAAAATAAAATAATAAACCGACTAATAATGTGAAACCTTGTTTTGAGCCAATATCTTAAACTTTTAATTGATTGGATGCGACCGTACAATGTGTCCTTCAAGGCCAAATGACAAACTGTGTGGTGGGTATAAGTGGAATAAGTTTTTAAGAGGTTCGCCCCTACGAACGTTCCGCGCTCGCTTGTGCAGTCATCTTGAAACACGATTGTACGAAGCGCCCTTAAGGCCAAAGTTGTAAGTTTTCAACGCCTCAATATTAAAAACTTTGTAGATTCGTGCTTCAACGTAAAGAAACCATATTATAAAAAAGGTTTTACTTAAATCATATGTTACAAGATGAATGCATGACATCTTTGTACATATATTTTGATACACACATCAAAATTAAATACCCTTAAATTTAAGTTATATGCCACCAATGAAACGGAAAACACCTTAAAGTTGTGATCTACGTCAGGGCATAACCTGACTAGGTCATGATAGAAGGGCAAATTCCATGGTTTCATTCACTTACAGATTCAACTGGGTAATGAAATTATGTAATGTCTGTTCTTTAAGTTGGTTAACTTAATTGAGTTGATAGTGAGAGTTGCTGATCCCTCAGGCATAAGATGGGGACTAAAACAGCTTACATGCAACTGCGTTGGCAAATATGTAAAATCCCATACTTTCTAGGAATTGCAATGGAATATTTGGCAAATTGGATTCGAACCGTACCTTATTGAATACGATCATCACTAGCAGAATCACAACTGGTTGTGATATTCTATCAATTTGGATCCTAGTTTTTCAGTGAAAATTAAATGGTATATATGTTTATGAACCATCGGGTGTTTAATTTTCTTGAGAAGATTCTAATTATCGTATATAATACTAAAATAATTTGAAAATTCTTTTCATGTTTATAAACGCAACGTGTAAACGTTAAACGTGGTTTGGTCTTAAATATCTATTTTTCTGCTTTCAAAACAATAATGTTTGATTGAGAAATATTTAGCTGGAAAGACAAACAAAGTCTCTTTTTTCATGTTTATAAGAAGAATGAGACTCAATCCTTATTCCTTTCATGATTGAGATA
>LBNU01005863.1:0-37134 GCA_014162995.1 Artemisia annua | reverse complement strand
GGACGTTTAGTTTAGAGATTGGAATTGATAATTATTTGAAGGTAGTGACATTGAGCGGATCTGCTTTCGTTATTAGTGCATGTAGGTAATTAACGGTAGTTTAGATTAGATATCAAAATTGACATCCCACTCGTGCTGGCTGGTAACGCGCCCGTGGCGTTTTTTAAGCCGCTTGGCAGTATTTCTGCTTTAGTGATGCTTATTTTGTGATTATGGCTTTATATTCATATAAAGCCTCAATTTTTCAGCTTATTATTTACGACATTTTAAGGTCTTTATTAGTTTTATCATATAATAACTAGTTGTATTCATGATGTTGTTCATGGTGAGTTAATTTTCTGTAGAAATGTCTTCTCGGATGAGAACGTAACCATTCCTCCCTGTGAAGAGATTGATGTAGGGATGAGAGATTGATTTCTGTTTGAAGCACACTGTATTGGGAGATTGTTTGATCGTGAGATCACATCACGTTTGAAACGTAGGTAGAATATTCGCTCGTTAAGTTCGTATGGAAACTCGCGTCATTGGTCGAATTCCGTGCAAGTTGGAGCGTCGGAAGAGATGAATCTTGGGAGCAGAAGTATCCTCGGACATTTGTACGCCATCGTTATATCGGTATATCCAGAAGTGAAACCCGGGACGGTTTCCTATCTGAGCTGGGGAGGACGGGCGTGTTAACAATCGTGGTAAATTTGATGTGTCTTTTAAAAATTCCGCTACTCATTTTATTATAAACCCGAGAGTATATTTAATGGTTATATTGAAGATTTTATCAATCTCTTGAGAAATTCTGGATTATTGAAGGTTGAAAACATATACAAACGTTTATCGTTTTGAGTAAATAAATTAGGCATATTTATGTACTTCGCAGTTAGGCAACTATTTGACCTCGCCTATAGAAGATCCTAATGAACCTGTTTTTCTTGGACAAGGTAACGCTTTGAGAATCTTTTGACATTATTCACTTAGTATTTAACCAAGTCGGTCGGCGAATATGGTTTTTTAAATGGGTGCTACGTAGTTTAGACGACACTTCAGTTGAACAATACCTTGGGGAATTATTTGCATAAATAACACGATGTGTGCTTTTAAAAAAACAAGATCGGTGGGTACCGGCTTAACTTAAAACTCAAAATTTTATATATTTGGAGAAGTTTAAGTACAATATGAAAGTTTTCGGTGTCTGTTTTTTCTTATTTTAACTTGAAACACTTCTTACAAACTAAACACTCCTAAGGGGACCATTTTTGCCAACTGCCATACCACTGTGTCAACTAGATAATCTGCTCTTATCCCATATTTCTTTCTCCAAATCGACATCCCGGTTGAACCCCCTCCCTTTTCTCCCTCTCTTGGCCTTGCCACACACCAAAAACACACCACCACACACTCATTTTTTTTTATAATTCAAGCTCAAAAACATTAATCCCCATTCATTTTCCCATAGTCCTATTTATTAATTTTTTATACATCAAAACGAACCCAAAACACAAAAACCCAATTAAATTCGTGGCTCAGAGAGAGATAAGCTTATCCCCCCCCCTGGTTCATGATCTAGTCATTTTCATCATTGTGTTTGTTGAAATCTTGTTGTGGTTAAGAAGAAAAGGTAACGTCGGTAAGTATTTCTTAGGAAGTTGACTTTAGTGTCCAAAGATCAACCCATGTAATAATTTTTGTTGTTGGGGGCTTAAACTTAACGTGAATTAACTAACACATACAACAGATCGTATAACGCATACAGATATCAATTAGGCAACAGATCTGTTCAATGCCGCAACCATATTGATCTCAATTTAACTGAACTACATACTAGCTTACGCATATCAACTAACTAACTAACGTAAGGGTGCTCATCGGGCGAAAACCGGACCGGACCGGACCGAGACCGAATCCGGCAAAAAACCTAGACCGAGACCGAATCCGGCAAAAAACCTAGACCGAGACCGGACCGAATGTGGTCGGTCCGGTCTCGGTCTGGTTCGGTCCGGTCCGGTCTCGGTCCAAATAGGTTAAATGTCCGGTTTTTAAGCCGGACCGAGACCGAAATTATGAAAAACCCTAGACCGAGACCGGACCGAATGTGATCGGTCCGGTCGGTCTCGGTCCGGTCCATCCAGTCCGTTTGCTCACCCCTAACGCGTAAACTATATTTACTAAAACTAGAAGTAGATCTGCAATACATTACAACAATTACGCAATAGATAATTAATCTACCTGCTCAAAAAGCTCGAGATCTGTTCAATGTCACAACCGTATTGATCTCGATATAAATAAACTACATACTAGCTTACGCATATCAACTAACTAACTAACGCGTAAACTATATTCACTAAAACTAGAAGCAGATCTGTAATACATTACAATCACATTAACAAATCTACAACAATTACGCAACAGATAAGCAATCTACCTGCTCAAAAAGCTCGAGATCGTTACCGATATGAACGAGATCTAAATTCCGATCAAAACAAAACACATGAACTCTACTCCCACTACTTCCAGCATCAAACACCACCGCATACTTATTCATCCCCTTACCATCACCACTCTCCAACACATAATTAGGCGAAAACTTTCTATTAGGCAAAACGGCGTCGTTTGACCGTACATTAGGCATTAAAAACAATACAAAGGATATTAAAACCAACGGTATCGATATAACTAGTATAACGCCGCGATAACGGTTCATTTTGTCGGTTAGTGAATCGTAACTGTTGTTGTACGGACGGTTACGTTTCGACATTTTGTTATCGGTTGTGAGCTGCTCGGATGAGGTGGCGAAGACTTGACCTTCGAGAAGCTCCGCGGCGGAAGGTGATCGGTACCGGATCTGACCGGTGGTGGTGGTGGTGGTGGTTGACGGTGGTTCTGCGACGGAATCCAGTGCTACTGGATCGGAAAAAACCGTTAGGTTTTTTGTATATTTATTGATGGTGAATGTGTGTGTGTGTTTTTTTAAGTGTGTGTGAATTTTTATTTTTTTATGAAGTGTGGTTGTGGAAAAGGAGGGAGGGATGATGACTTTACGTGATTTGGACAAAATGAAATATGACTTAAAAGGGGGTTAACAACTTTTTCCAATTTTTTAATCTGATTTGCATATCTGAATCTGAATCGGTGTCGAAAAACTAATCTGAATCAAGTAATGTTATTTGTTTTTTCAAATGTTTAAATGATAAGAACACAAAAAAATTAGTTTGTATATCATTAAGAGGTAGTAAGATCCTCTTCAAAGTCTTAATGGGCAAGAGGTTTATCTATGTCTATATCTATACTACTTTACGTACATTTAGGATTTTCTGAAAAAGAAATGATTAAAAATTTAAAATTCAACACTTGCTTATAATGGAAAGAATTGTCTTTAATTTTATAAACTTGTAACAGCCCCGAAAATTAAATGACTTCAATTCTATAAACTTGTAATAACCCTTGAAATTAAATGTCTTCAATTTTATAGACTTGTAACAGCCCTCTCATATTCATATAAACTAGACCACTCTTTCAGAACTACTAAAAAAACAAAAACATCATCACACACTCTCTCTCTATAGAAATATGCTCTCACACCCTCTTTAAAAAAATCCTTCACTGCCACACAATTCAATCACGGGGTACTCGCCGTCACATTGCGTGGGTACCCTGCTGGTACCTCTTAAAGCATCTAAATGAGGGAAAAAAACAAACACCATTAATTGTCAAAAGTTCTTAATGGTTCAGATTTATAGACTATTAAGATGTATTAAGTATTAGAGGATAAATAGGCCCAAACCCTGTTTGTTAGACAATGAAATCCGTATGTGCAAACCCTAAATACCCTAAACCCACAAACCAGACTTGGGCCTAATTATCCTCTAATACTCCCTCGCAGTCCGAGCGGTGAAATTGTGAAAGCTCATAATGGAGTAGTAAACTAGACAAGAAAAAAAAGTAACATTATAAAAACAGAACTTTACTCGATGCATAATAAAACCGTATCAACAGTCGACTTTAGTCGATTGGTACCAACGGTCGGCTAAGTCGACTGGTAACAAAACCGTACCAACGGTCGACTTTAGAGACTTGTACCAACGGGCAACTTTAATCGACTGGTAACAAAACCGTATAAACAATAGACCAACAAACAAACAATAAAACAACTATAACTTCTTCATTAATAAAACAAAAACATAAACATGAATCCTTTTTAAACCTTAAGAAAAGCATGCATTGCTTATGTGTTTTTTTAAAGTCTCATTCCTGACCGATGGCACTCTCCTGCGATGCTTGTAGTGTCTCTTGGTCTGGAGCACACTTGTGGTACGATAGAACATTTTTTTTTTCTTTTATCGATAATTGAAGGGTTCGGGTTTGACGAGTGGTTTAGGGGAGGCGGCACAACTTAGCCACATAGGTCTGAGGTCTGAGGATCAGATCTGCTCCGATACCATGTTAGACAATGAAACCCGTAGGTATAATTTTATTAATAACCATTATAATAGTGCAAACCCCAGATACCCTAAACCCACAAACCTGGCTTGGGCCTATTTATCCTCTAATATTAAGTGATTTAATTTAGAAAACAAACACAACTTAACTATTATGGTAACTGAAGATATAGTTATAGACAGAGATGTTGCGAAAGATTAAAAGTTTAGGTTATTTTTATAAGATATATGAAGTAACATTTGATCTTAAAAGATTATTTTTATTTAAATCTTTGATAAGTTGTGTTTGTCAAACAAATCTTATATTTTAAGTAACTTATTTTTTCAGAAAACAAACTTAATCTCCTTATAATCTTGGGTGGCGAACATACCCTAGGGCATGTTTGGCACACGAGATTATGCTTATTTCTTTTATTAAACTAACCTACTTAAAAATAATATTTATGTGGTTGACTAAACTTATTAAATAATCTTTGTTTGGTTGAATGAATATGCTATATTATTATGTGCAAATTTAAAAGTTATTAATTTCAACTATAAACATATTAAATTTATTATATTAGTCATATTTTATTATTGTAACATCCAATCCAATTTAGTGTCATATCTAATGGGTAATTAGTTTGTATTTTTAAATTTTATTTTAAATAATTACTAATAATGAAAAATGTGTTAACTTAACTTTTTAAAATAGAAGGTCCTAAATATATAGTATATAATTCATTGTGACCGATAGAAATACTAGGCATATTTTTTTTATTAAACATAAGTGAAAGGTTTATCATCATAAAACTAATTAAAAATATGAAATTTAGGGCATGCTTAGTTGGAGGTCACAAAGGGTAAGTAATGGTAAAAAGATAATACAAAATGATGCTTGGTGTAAGTTTATATGATTAATCATTATCAAATAGTGGGTAATACCTCATTACTCAATTATTTAAGGGGAATGAAAAATTTATGCATCCATGATCCTCCAACTGTCCAAATGTACTCTAACTTCTAGGCAGGCACTTAGCTTCAACTAGTTCAGTTTGAGTCTTTCTCAAGAGTAGTTGCATTGCAAGTAGGCAGAAAATAAGTTGTGCGTTAGCTAATCTGTTCATTTTCAAATAACCCTTGTTATGCTCATTTATAACTCATTTTTTTTACTATTTTTCCTCTTTTGATGCATCACATCTAATCTAACGTCTTCATTACTTAATACAAGTTAAAATTGCAATCTTGATATCAATTTCAGTTTCAAATGCTTTATTTAATTTTAGATTTTTTGTTTGACCATTTTGGGTTTATGAGGTTTGCGATAAGCAACAACCACATGTCATATGTGATAATTTGATTTGTATTTCACATTTCTTGTTGTTGGAGATTATTATGGTATAATGTGTGTTGTTTTTTGTTAATGTATTATGATTTTGGATGTTGTTTGTTGATGCTTATCGTTGTTTATTGTTTCTGTTAGATTCTTCTCTTAAGCATTCTAATGTTGATATGGCATAAAAAATAAATTTCATTCTCGTTTTTCTACAACTTTTGCCAAACGATTTCAATGCAATGAAATAACCCCACTGCATTATGTAGTATTACCATTCTCATTCCCATTTCTTTTCCCTTTCCCCCATTTCAACCAAGCACCATATTATAACTTAAAGGGGTGTTTTGGGTATACAAAATTATTCATTTTTAAGTTTTTATGTTTTAAGAAAAAACCTTTCTCTTTTTACAAGTAGTTTAGATTAAATAATAAGTTGGTTGGTTGACTCTTTTAGCTTATTAACTTGTATAAACTCTTTGAACGAGTTAGCAAGTCGACTGGTCGAAACTACTTTTTAGAAGTGTGGGAAAAAAGTGTGTAAATTTGACAATTTTTGTTGTACCGTAAGCATGTAATATAAGTTCTTATAAACTTCTCATTCGAATGGAACTATTTGTTTTTGAACGCTTATTCCACAAGTTCCATATTTTATATGCCTCTATAAACTCGGTGAAAAAATACTGTATTTTATTGCGATCATGTTATTTTGAATATATACAATTCTCAGTAATTGCACTACTCACGCAGTACTTTTTTTTGGTCTTTTTCCGCAAATTTACAAAATCATCCATGTTGTTGCAATTTCGTCCCCGACGACTAACAACTTTACGGAATTTTCGTCCCTAAAGACCAACATTTTAACAAAATTTTACAAATAGTCCTTTCGATAACTTCTTATAAATCCATCGTCATGTCCTCTCCATCGTTCAACCTTCTCAGTTGAATATAGGTTTCTGATTTCTTTTTCTTCTCAGTTGATTTGTTTTCTTTTTTTTTCTAGGGTTTCCTTTTGGTTCCCTCGTACAGTTACCTTTTCCTTTAGGGTTTTCTTTTGGAAACCTGTTTTGGCTTTGCGACCTCCTGCTGCCCTTTTGACCCTTCCAATCTGTCTTGGGTTTGCCTTGGTTTCTCTCGAAAACAGTTGTTTGTGGTTCAGGCTTTGGTTTCTGTCGATAGGGTTCTTGTGGTTCAAGCATTGGCTCGATAGGGTTTGCATTGGTACCTCTCGAAAACAGCAGTTTTTAGGGTCTCTTTGTGAATCCGGATTTCTGTGTTATCGGGGTTTCTGTGAAGCTGTTGTTTGGTGCCGTTTGGGACTGGTCTGCCATTGCATCAGGTTGTTTGGAACTGTTAGATACCATTCAGAGGTTGTACAGGTTGCTTCTTTGCTATTGTATCTGGTTGTGGCGCATGTACCATTCAGGGGTTGTATGTGTTGCTGTTCTGCTTTGGTATTGGTTGCTATATCTGTTACTGCATCAGTTCTCATTTAGTACGGGCGACTGTGGACACCTCTCGGTCACTTCTGTTGCAACATCGGTTCAGTGGTTTACGTTGTTTCTGTGCTACTATATCGGCTTCATTTGTTATATTTGCAGTTTTTCCTATGCCTATTGTGAGATACCATTGCCCTTTCGCGGGTCTTAGTGGATGTCGTGATGGTGGTGGAAATGGTCTTACTAAAACTTCTTTGATCACACATCTTCGCGATCGACACTTCACGGGTGAGGCACAAGCTATCACTAGACATTCCCTTGGGTCGGATTTGGCTATTTTTGAAAGGGCAGAAGTTACTCTTAAACGTATGGGATTATGGTTATGTGGTGATTGTCTCAAAACGCATACTTTCCGGACTAAGTGTCGTCATGGTGGGGGTTCTGATTTTGTGTCACCTCCTGATTGTGGTGATGGTATTGTTCGGTTCGTGTTGTATGATTTCACCAAACCACAGGTTCCTTCCCATGTAGCCCTTGTTGAGGATTTGGTTTTAGATGAGCTTGGTGGTTTCGATTTATCTCTTCTTGATACTTTATTCTCTAAGGGTTTGCGGACTGTCAAATCCATTCCTCCCAAATGTCGGTTGGGTTTCTCTCGCGTTTTGAAAGGAGCTCTTGATAAGGTGATCTGCGCACCTGATGACATTTCTTGTTGGGTTGGGTTGTTAGTCTTGCCGCTTTGTATACTTAAAACCTTTTGCCCGAGGAGTAATCAAAAGTGTAGGTCGGTCACTAAGCGTCAGCGCCAGGAAGAGTATATTGTTAATGCTATTCGCGCATGGGGCACTCCTGGTGGTAGTTTGCAGGTTGTTCATGAGGTTTTAGCCGAACCCTCCCCATTATGGTCTAATATTGAGGATGATAGCTTGGATTTGGGTGACCGCAACGTTAAGCAATGTAAGAGGAAAATTTGTGATGGTCATTATACTGCTGCAGTCAGAGTTCTCTCGTCTTCAGGTATTGCACCTTATGATGTTTCTACTCTTGAAGACTTAAAAGCTAAGCACCCCTTTCAGCCTGCTCCTCTTTTGCCTGATATACCTATTGATCATCACCACCTTACTGCATCTCCTGCTATGGTTCTTGACATGATTAAGAGTTTCCCGCGTGGTACTTCTTGTGGGCGGGATGGGTTGCGCGCCCAACACCTTTTGGATTGTTTAAATGGTGCAGCTTGTGGCTATTTCTGATGAGTTGGTCGCCTCTATCACCCAAGTGGTGAACCTTTTTCTTGCTGGTAAATGCCCGAGGGCGTTGGGTGAGTACATTGCTAGTGCTCCCCTCACACCCTTAGTCAAACCAGGAGGAGGTATTCGTCCTATTGCTGTTGGGACTGTTTGGAGGCGTTTAGTTTCCAAGGTTTGTGCGTCCATGATTGGCCTTTCTTCAGATGGTTATTTAGATGATTTACAATATGGTGTTAGGGTATCGGGTGGTGGGGAGACTATTCTTCATGCGGTGAATCGGTTGATTGAGGATCGTGGGGGTGAGGTTGGTCTNACATTGCTAGTGCTCCCCTCACACCCTTAGTCAAACCAGGAGGAGGTATTCGTCCTATTGCTGTTGGGACTGTTTGGAGGCGTTTAGTTTCCAAGGTTTGTGCGTCCATGATTGGCCTTTCTTCAGATGGTTATTTAGATGATTTACAATATGGTGTTAGGGTATCGGGTGGTGGGGAGACTATTCTTCATGCGGTGAATCGGTTGATTGAGGATCGTGGGGGTGAGGTTGGTCTTTCTATGTTGTTGGTTGATTTCAGAAACGCTTTCAACATGGTGGATCGGGCGACTATGTTACGGGCGGTTCGGCTTCATTTCCCGGCTATTTCATGGTGGGTGGAATTCTGTTATTCCATCCCTGCCAGATTATATTATGGTGAGCATACTCTTTGGTCTCATCAAGGTGTGCAACAAGGTGATCCGCTTGGGCCTCTTCTTTTTCCTTTAGTGTTACATCCCCTTGCACGTAAGATTAGAGACTCTTTTAACCTTTCTTTTCAAGCTTGGTATCTGGATGATGGCACTATTATTGGAGATACTTTGGTTGTGGGTAAGGTTTTAGAGTTGATTATGATGGATGGACCTAGTCGTGGCTTACACCTCAATGTTGATAAAACTGAGGTTTTTTGGCCCAAGGAAGACCCCAGAAGCAGATATGCAGGTGTTTTCCCCCCCAATATTTCTCGCCCCTTGCATGGTGTTAAATTATTGGGTGGACCCGTTAGTGTGGATTTTGAGTTTGGTAGTAAGCTTGTTCTAAAAAGGGTGGCTAAAACCATTGAACTTATGGATGCGGTTGCCAAACTTAATGATCCTCAATGTGAGTTATTGCTACTCCGTGCATGTGCTGGTATTTCCAAGCTGTATTTTTCTATGCGCACATGTTCTCCCTGGGTCTTTGAGTGTGCTCAGATTTCCTTTGATGCTGCACTTCGTTCTTCGTTGGAGCGTATTGGTACTGCTTCTGGGCCTGGTTTTGGTGACTGGCAATGGAGACTTGCCACCCTACCCTTTGCTTTCGGGGGGCTTGGTGTATATTCTGCAGGTGATGTCTTGAACTATGCTTTTCTTGCTTCTAGACTTCAATCTGCTAGCTTACAGACTAAGCTTCTCCATAGTTCTGGTATTGCAACTGCTGGTCCCTCTTTTGATGATGCTTTATGTACTTTTAATATGAATATGGATATTGACCTTTTGAGTAACCCAACCGAGGTCGCTGCCCCTAAACTCATGAAGAAATTGGCAGATATATATTTCGACCGGGTTACCCAAACTGTTGAATCTACCTTCCAGCTATCTTCCCGACAGATGGCGTTATGGAGCTCACTTAAGGAGGATCATACTTCAGATTGGCTTAGGGTGGCCCCAATATCTGGATTGGGACAGACTATGAATGCCTGGACATACCGTTGCGTGTTGTGCTATCGGCTTGGTGTTCCTCTTTTTACTATTCAGGTACCGTGTTTAGCCTGTTCTAAGGTTTTTACTGGTGATATTTATGGGGATCATGTTGTCTCGTGTGCGGGTATTGTTGGCATCAAACATCGGCATAACATTGTGCGTGATGTTCTTGTTGATATATGTTCCCGGTCTGGAATTTCAGCTCGTAAGGAGGTGGATATTGGGCTTTATGGAGATGGGGACATATCTTTACGCCCAGCTGATGTATTANGGCTTAGGGTGGCCCCAATATCTGGATTGGGACAGACTATGAATGCCTGGACATACCGTTGCGTGTTGTGCTATCGGCTTGGTGTTCCTCTTTTTACTATTCAGGTACCGTGTTTAGCCTGTTCTAAGGTTTTTACTGGTGATATTTATGGGGATCATGTTGTCTCGTGTGCGGGTATTGTTGGCATCAAACATCGGCATAACATTGTGCGTGATGTTCTTGTTGATATATGTTCCCGGTCTGGAATTTCAGCTCGTAAGGAGGTGGATATTGGGCTTTATGGAGATGGGGACATATCTTTACGCCCAGCTGATGTATTACTCTATTCTTGGGATGGTGGGCGTGATGTTTGTGTTGATCTTACGGGTTCGTCACCCCTGACGCAATCTGGTATGATTGATTTTATGCCAGGTCGTGCGGTTATTGAAGCCGCACAACGTAAACGTGTCAAGTACGAGGCCAAATGTGATGATATTGGATATGGGTTCCTCCCCTTTTCTTTCTCCTCTTTTGGAGAACTTGAGAAAGATGCAGTAACCCTACTTAAGCGTATTCGACGATTCTCTATGACTCAAGACATTGGAGCACGAGCGGCGGTTCATATTTTTAATAGGATTGGTTTTGCTATTGCTAGAGGTGTGGGGGCCCAGTTGGTGTTTCGGCTCCCCACTAATTCCTTGTAAAATCCTATTTGTTTTTAATAAAAGTGTTGATTTATAAAAAAAAATAATAATAATAATAATAATAATAATAATAATAATAATAATAAAGTAAAAAATAAAAAATAACAATAATAATAGTCAATAAATAAGGGGTTGATGGGTCAAGATCTTTGATTATTAGTGGACATGAGCCAAATGTATTCTGGCCGACACACAAGTTGTGGTATACTGGTATTGGTACAACTCATATTGACTCGAGGATGTTTGACTAAACACGATGGATCTAAAGTTTATGCTATATATATATATATATATATATATATATATATATATATATATATATATATATATATATATATATATATCTCTATACTACATATAAAACATGAATGACCCTCTTTCCAAAATTTTAAGACTTACAAGAAATTAAGCATGGTTTACAACACTTTAATGCACTCAATTTTCAGAATTACAACAAAGTAAGCATATTGTACAACAAAATAAAGCGTGGTGTCATTTTAAGACCAAAATTCTATCAAACAACATTAATGTTATTAAAAACGCCTCTTCACAAAAAATTACAACCATTTAAGCACAATGTACAATAGCTGCAACCAATTTTCAGATTTACAACAAAATAAGCATAGTGTACAACAAAATAAGCATGATGTAATTTTCAGACTTACAGCATTAATGCTATTAAAGTGGTCAATGTTATTAATGACTACTACTTACAAGAAAAGAAACATAGTGTACAACACTTTAATGCACATAATTTTCAGACGTACAAGATAAGAAGCATAGTGTACAGCAAAACACCACATTAATGCTATTTAATATAGTCAATTATTTAATTGGTTAATAAATACAATTAATACAGTTATTAAAACGCCCCTTACATAAGAAATACAAATTATCAAGCATATTGTACAACCAAATAAAACACAAGTCCTGCATTAAATTTCACTACTACAAGTAATAAAGCACATTATACAAATATTCAAGCCCGAACGGGCAATGGGCTTGAGCCCGAACGGGCACGGACCAAACGGGCTCGAGCCCGAACAGGCACGGGCCAACGGGTTCGAGCTCGAACGGGCACGGGCTATCGAAACTCTTGATATCCGTAAATTTATTGTCAAAAAAAAAAAACATAATAAACTAAAATACATTATTTATCGAACATTTTTATTTCAGGGTACCCGCCGCTGAAACGCGCGGGTACAATGCTAGTATCTTTCAACTCAAAATGCATGTTTTCCGTATTTTAAAGTGAGGACTTATGGGCTTTGTAAGTGGGCTTAATAGAATCATAAAAGGATATATATACTCGTAATAGAATAAGGGTGTGATTAATTAGCAAAAGCTAGTTATTAGGGTTTTATCTTTTTCTTTATGGATACACAATCGGTGCATGCAGTTATATACAATGATGATCTTTTAATCGACATCTTACTCCGTTTACCTGTAATTTCACTTGTTCTGTTCAAATCCGTATGCAAACGCTGGTTATCTCTCATTAGCAATCCTACTTTCTATTTGCGCCGGAGCCAAAATTGTAACCTCAATCCTCCTTGTGGTCTCCTTCTTCAACTACAATATTGGACTTCACATTCATATTATTTTGTGTCATTTGATACCCGAATTCCATGCAAAAGCTATATATTAAAGAACCCCTTCACTTTTGGTTCCAAATTACATTATCTTAAGATCTTACAGTCTTGCAATGGTTTGCTTCTATGTTGTAGTATGACTAAGGCTAATGAGTATTACGTATACAATCCATGCATTAATCTCTTAAAAATGGTTCCACAATGCTTGATGAGATGTGATTATGGTACAAGAATAGCTTTTGATCCTACAAAATCACCTCACTACAAAGTCATTCAAGTTGTATTACTGAATGATGCTGATGATGATGGTGATGGTGATATGTTTCCATGTCAGATACAAACTTACTCTTCAGAGACAGACATGTGGAGCGTTTGCACTAGTCGATATCCGCGCTTTAGTTTTAATTATTTTAAGGATGGAATATTTTGGAATGATGCACTTTATTGGTTAAATAGGAACAATGACACTTTGCTTTCCAAGTTAGATACTAATGTAGAGCATCAAGCATTAACGACAAAAACCCCTAGAACCTTGCGTGGTAAGGTTAACTGGCCGGATTGCAAGCTGTTCGAGACTTGTGGTTGTTTGCTTCTTCTTTGTAGGAAGGATGGTCTGGTTATGGATTTTTACGAGATGAGGAAAGGGTATTCTGAATGGTTGGTGAAGTATCACGTGAATCTTAATGACGATGTTTCGTGTCCGAGAAGGTCGTTGACGTATCCGATTGTTAACAGTATTGTCTTGGGAGAAAGGGAAGAGGATTCATTTATAGTTATTGAAGATTCTACAAAGATATTTCAATACAAACCTGTGTTGAAGACTTCTCATGACCTCTATGCTTTGGAATCAGATTACTCTTTTACTAGATTTCAATTCATTGCATCGTTTGCTGGTGTTGGTTTGTGATTATGCTTTCTGTTTCAAGTTTGATTTCCATATCTTATATAAAATCCTGTCACCACATCAATTAAGATTTGTTATGTAACCTAATATGATAAATTTGGTGGATATTGATATTTGAATATAGAGTTACTGATGTTAGTGAATTACATTAACGATAGCAATGCAAATAATTTCTTTCACAAGCATGTTGTTGACTAGTTATATTGTACTAGGGATACAAAGGTCATAATTACTTTCCTGGTAAGGTCCAAGCTGCCGAAATCGCACCTAAAAATGGAAAAACACAGTAAACATAAAATTATTCCCATGTATTGTCGATTGTTCACATATGCCCACCCAAATGTCTACAGATTACACACCGTGCCTATTGTAACAACACGAGAGAGAGAGAGAGAGAGAGAGAGAGAGAGAGAGAGAGAGAGAGAGAGAGAGAGATGGCTGGAATACCCTTTGAAAGTAGCGAAACAAAGATATTAAGAGGGTGTTCAGGATTATGTTGGGGAGATAATCTGATAAACAGGTTGCAAAATGTCAATAATTAGTAAATAGTTTCTGGAATTGGCAAACATTTGAAAAAAAGTGATTGATCTAAAGAAAATGCCTTTTTGTAAAGAAAAAAAAAGATTAAGACCTTACTATTTGAAAACGTAATTCAAAAATTGAAAAATATGTCTTGCAAACGCAATCCCAAACACCCCTAAAAGTTTAATAATCCCCCTTTTTTATGGATATTTATAGAGTGGTTGAATGTCATCATAGTTAACGTAATTTTCAGTTGCTAACAAGTTTTACATAACAATAATGTACAGAACAAGTGTGGTACTAGTGAATGTCAACACACCCTCAGCAACGACACCTGTATGCATATACTGTAACTTTTAAGACAAGGCCCTCCAAGCATATGTTTGTATTGTAAATTTGTAATGGTATAAATTCAAGAACTGCCAATTCATCTCCAACAGCACCAACAGCAATATAAGATTATTAACATTGACTTTTATAGTCAAACTCATTACCTCAATTTTTGTCTCTAATATAGCGGAACTTCAAAGTTTATAGATTTTTCACGTCAATTATGAGTTCAAGACTGATCTGAATGAACTTTGAAGTCACTTTTTTATAAAACATGTTAACTGTTGATTGAGTTATTGATTTCGGAATTTAGCATTGACCTTAGAAGTCAAACTCATTACCTCAGTTTAGATATGCGGTATAAGTAGAACTTAAAACTCATAGAAGGGTCAACTAAGAGTTCAAGATCCTGGACTGCTAGCGGACTGAGCCGACTTCAAGCTTTTCTCAGTTAATAACCAGTGGCGGACCCAGAAAAATAATATGTGGGGGGCAAATTTTTTTTTTTGACAATAGCAACAAAATGCGGAAGAAAAACGTATGATCGAAATGATAAATCGAGTATTGTTACTTAGAGATGAATGATTTATAAGGTTTGAGAGTGTTGAATGTTGGATTTTATTATGAAGGTGGGGGGCAATTTGGATTTTGCTTGGGGGGCACTTTCGAAAAAAAGTCAAAATTAAAAAAAATTTACACTAAAATATTATCTTTTTCGGCTAGCCATGGGGGGCGCCGCCACCCCAAACATGATACTTAGGTCCGCCCCTGTTAATAACCTTAGCTAAGCTTGAACTCAACTTGATAGCCTACGGGCCTTCAAGAATGAGTTCAANCTATAGCTTTAGCAATGGCTGAAGTAGCTGCACCAAGACATGAAGCACAAAACACCCACAAAAATGTGATCACACCATCCCCAATAGCCGCCTTGACTACACCCATATCGTAATATTTTGTGCTAAAGAGATTGGAATATTTTGTAGTTGCACCAAGACATGAAGCATAAAACACCTAGAAAAACTTTAGCAAGGTGCAGATAGGAGATGAGTTGGTTTGGAATATATTTTGTACTAATGAGATGGAAGTAGCTTTTTGGTGTGTATGAGTGTGTGTAATGTGTGAATTAATTATTTATTGAGGAAATTGATAGTATGATGAGTTAATGATGATCAGTGTGATTGACCAACTAATAAGGATTGGGAAGTTTGGTGGAGTTGTGTTGAGGTAAAAGGTTAAAAGTTGAATCTTTGTGTGAAGTTCAATAGTCACATGAAAAGATACAATTACAATGATAAAAGATTATATATACTAATCTTTGTGCCAGCAAAAGCAATATGTAGCATATAAACAGGAACTAGTGGAATTATTAAAATCATTTCATTTACATGGTATTGGATGAAAAGTAATTTGGACATACTTATAGGCTTATAGCTAACATATCACATATGTTAAATCACAATTTACTGTTTATCACTTAATTGGTGTTGATCTTGATACTTTTGGGAAGTCATACTGGGATAGTATTAAATAGACCCTAAAAACTGTAAGGATTTTTGTTAAGTCTAAATTGGATTGTTATAAAAGTGGCCCATGCTACAAAAAACAATGGTGTACCCAAACCTACACCAAGTGTTTTATTTGACAGAATTATTTTGTAATGTCTAAATAATTGAAAGTAGTTGTTTAGGCATCACTTAAGAAGTGATGAAACAATTTAATAATCATGATTTAAAGTAGTAGAAGCACATCAAAACACCATCTTTTGCCACACATTTATGTACAACTAATGGTCTAAAGTTGATTATTCCATATCACAGTGTCATACATCCTCCATGTTTTAGAACCCAAAATCTTGTGCTTGGTAAGATTAAACACGCCTATACTAAACAACAATATTTTGATGATACGACCCACACGAAGGTTACTGCACAGCTTTGCAATACCCATATTTATTTATCAGTACTAAACTACAACTAAGCGTCCCTATAAATACTGGTATTACAGTTTAGTCGATGGTCACATTCACTCGGTAGCCTTGCCTTTACGTCTGCTGCTGGTTTCAAGAAGATAACAAACCATGGAATCAACATCATCACCAAATATACTGTAAGCCTCCATTGCCTGCACATAGCTGAACCCCATTGACAGCACCATCTGCATGCTGCTGCATAGCACCGACCCTTCTTCACCCTTGCTCTCGCTTCCAGATGGCCCTGCTTTCACAAGTTCAACTCTTTCTTAATAACTCGTGAAGAGGTGTCAATTTCAACCCATTTGCTAATGAATGGTCGGTTTGGGCTTAGTTTATATCTAACAAGAAAAAAAGGGCGAAAATCACCCGATACATGCTCTTAAAAGCAACACCTCGCAACTCAATTAGCTTAAAAATTTAATTACTATCAAAATAAAATGACTTTTGTAAGAGTAAACTACATTTTGTGTGTGTGAAAACGGGTCTGGTCTCATCATTTTCCCCATCTTTTCGTCCCTAAAAGATTTATTAGACGCACTAATTAGTATTTGTGTAATCTTAACCACCCCCTTTTTTGCAGTTTTTAAACGAATGGCAACAATAGACTAAGTTTTAAATGGGAGAAAAGATACTTACTGCCTCCAGAAGACGATGGTTCAGCTTCAGATGTTGAAGATTCTCTTCGGCCAAGCTGGTGCTTAAACTTATCATTAGCTATATATTCAGCCCGTGAAGCTTCCATCACCATACGCTCGATTTCTTTCTCAGTTAGCTCCACGTCTGAGCAAAAGCGCGCCTCCGCCAGCAGAGCCTATTCATATGTAAGTTAGTATGATCTAAAGTTAATACTCTAGTATCAAAGCAAATAAAGGGTTTGTCAATGGTTACATTATCAATCTGTTGATCTTGTTGAGCTTTAATTGCTGCCTTGACTTGATCTTTATCAACATTTGTCTGAAAGAGAACAAACCGTTAGGATTAAAAAAAAAAAAAAAAAAAAAAAAAAGGTTACACTTTTCACACAAAGATTTAAATAAAGTGAAGATTGAGCAGACTCATTACCCCCTGCAGGGAGCTAAAACCAAGCCCAGCACCGATTGTCAGTCGACGCGGATCCACAAGAGAGTTGTAATGGTTGCCATGATGGTAACTTAGCCTGATTGGAGGTGTGTCTGTGTTATAGCTCCCATGGAATATATTGATAGGCTCTGCATCCAAACAACTTTATTGTTAGTCAGATGCACAAAGATAGAAGCTAGACACAGGAAGATGTCAAGATAAGCATGTCGAGTAAAAGGACAAAAAAGCTTTGGCTGGTTCGAGAAAATTTCTAGAATGAAATTATCAGGAGGTTGTTTGCTATAGAAATTCAAACATAGATTTTGAGCCACTTTTCAACCCGCTCTTGACCTATTCACCTATTAACTATAATTTTAAATTCTACACGTTTGAGGTAAAAAAAAAAACAATCCAAATCATCCCACACATCAGAAAATGGGTTGAAGTGCGAGCACTAGTAAATGCATAGGTCCAGTATTATAATATCAAACTGTACCTGTTGTATATGAATAGATATGAATAGGCCGATTGTACATTTCAGACAAAGCTTGAATCTCCACATTGTTCCCATAGACCTGTGTTCACAAATTATAAACCAGAACCTTTTAAAATAAATAACATTACTCGAGATGAAATCAAGATGTTTATACTGCATTTACTGAGAAAATTCACATAAAGCAAGAATAACTGTTGCATAAATGGTTAAATAATGTGCAAATTTGCATACTTTATCTCTTCTCTTCCTCTTGCAATAAGAAGTGAAACCTTCTGTTATAAACTGAGAGAAGTGGTCTCTTTCACGTTCCTGGATAAAGATTAACTAGTAAGTTATATAATTCAGTATAAATTACCGCAAACTATTTTTAAAGACCGAATGATAATGCACTTCATTTACAAACAACTATGAAAAGAAGCATCCACAATCACATCAGTGTGCTAAGATTTCAACCATAATGAACTGATTTTGTATTAAAAACAGCTTATGAAAGCGAATGAGCAAATAAACAGATAGTAAGCTTTTATAACAATACTAGCAATCCAATGATTTCACAAGAAACGAGGTGACATATACACCTGTTCCCCAATTGATAATATTACAAGATATCTGTGACACTGATTTTGGTAGACATTTTCTCCCATGATCGTCGCATTAATGGGTGTTTTAGGTCATTAAAAATTTGTCGAAAGCTATCATAAAACTATGTGTCAAGCCAGATATTGGATATTAACATGACAGTATTCAGAAAGTCTCAGAATTTCATAGTGGTTGCAAGGACCATAAAAAGAAATGCCACTGCTGCTATTTGTTACTTTTCTCTACCATTTCCAGTATTCCCTCTCCTTAGTAACAGAATCACTATTTTTTCATTATTTGATACAGAAAATATAAACACAGAAGGAACTTTAGGTGAAAAATCGTAACTTTATTTAGGGGTGTCTGAATTAACTTCTTTGAAACAGTTTACGCTGTTTTTAAGAACCCAAATATTGTTTTCTTGGTAACTAAGCCAGTATACTCTCCAAATTTCAAAATGGTTTTTTGAGCTTAGTGTGTTCTGGAGATACAATAAGCCAATAAACTATCTAAATAGAAAATAGTCTTATACCCTTTGTGAATTTTAAGGAGCTTACTTCAAAATATTTGCTCTAAGAGATGTAATAACTAAAAAGTCCTCTGAAGTACACCAATGTTATCCTTTTGATCTCTAATACAGTGGTACCATAACTCTAAATCATACAACAAAAAACTAATAACCAGTAACTCCTGAATTCAACATTGAAATCGATATTGGTAACTCTCTTCAGTCTGCTTTAAGATGGTTTTTCTCAAAAAAGACTTAAGAAATTAAATACTATTATGGAAGAAATCAACATACCATGTACTCTATGCACAACTGTCTAGCCAAATCATATAATTCAGCATCACCATATACTTGATCTGCAACAGCACGAAAGAGACAATTCCCATCTTCCATCATTCTTTTAACTTCATAACCTTTTGTTCGTCTGATGTCAATCTCAAATTGACGCTCCCTTTCCTGAAATAGCAGCACCCCGTACTTAATCGTTGTAACTTTAAAGGCAAGAACAGGTTAACTGCGTCTTGAATTTCATAGTGTGTTTAGCACAAAAATATTCAAGGAAAGCCACACAAAACTAGGGGGTGTTTAGGATGCGTTTGGTTGGAGAAAAAGGTTCTTGATTTTTATATCTTTAGTTTTGTAGTAAAAGGGAGGGGTTTTATATCTCAACAAAACATAGAAAACGCGTTCAAATGATATCATATTTGCTATTTTGAAGAAAGGAAAGGGGTTTGGGTTTACCAAGGAAACTAAGAAAACATCAAAAATGTGTTTTGTAGTTTCCCTCGTTAAATTAGGAATGCGGAATTTCAATTTTGTTGAGAATATTTTAGGCACAAATTGATTTGAACGTAATCTCTATTACCTTGTTTTGTACAAAACATTTTTTCAACTAAACGCACCCTTAGCATTGCGTTTTGAAAGTGATCATATACGGTATTTGGATATGTGGTTTTTGGCAAATTTCGATTACTTATGAATTTCCAAGAAAATTACCCTAGTAATTCAACGCTACATAATCAGAACCATTTTTGTTGCAACTACTAGTCTACTACTAAGCTAAATAATTGACCCCTAAAGTAATCAGATAATCAGAACCAGGTTAACTAATCACACTACACACAAACACTACAAACTGATTACGTGCAACTTGAAAACACAATAATCGCATTAACCAGATAATTACTACCAAAACACAATGCCAAGCACATACTAAAGGAACACAACGGCACAACCTAATTCCACATAATCATCTAACGGATTATACAGATAATCAAACAGATTAATGAAAGCATACCGTATTATTCTGACTATTATTCACTTCCTTATAGTGACTAAACCGACTAGAACTTACAGCATCATCATACGCCGACCCATAACACGGTATTTGCTCATCAGCACTATTATATCCATCATTCTCACAACTACCCCTCGGAGGCGACCCGGTGGACACAACCGGCCACCTCCTAGTACTCCCAGTTCTCAAACCACCCGAACTACTAAACCTCTTAGGTTTCGGAGGCGGGGCAGGTGGCGGTGGAGGGTTCGAACTTCCACCAATCCCCACCGCACTCTCATCATTTACCACCCCATCTTTTTGCCCCTCCACGTCGTTTTTTACGCTCAAATTCGCAATATCGGCCTCAAGATTCTCACTTTTCTCATCAAGATCACTACTTTTATCAATTTCAACACTACCCATATCAGGATCATCACATACAACAGTTTCTTGAACATCAAGATTGTCAGTTTGACCCTGCGATTGGCTCGAAGAGCTCGAATTGGCCCGGGTACTATTCGCATTCGACGCAGACCCTCTTTGAACAAAAACACGAGTCATGATTCTTTAAAATATATATAAAAAAACAAAACCCTAAAAAAAAATATACAAAAAATTAAAAAAAAAAGGGTTAATTTTTATAATTTTGATTTGCCACGAGTTCTAGCTTTAGGTAAAAAAGATTTAAATTTGGATCTGTGCATTCCCCTACTAATTCTCATGAGATTCAATAATAACCAATTATAATAGCAAAAAACCCTAATCTTGAAATTGATGAAGCCCTAAATTTGGAAACCCTAATTTTGGGATTGGAGTGTGTGTGTGTGTTTTTGGGGGAGAAGGGAATTGAATTGAATTGAAGTTTTTGTCTTGGTAGGGTTTATGTGGAGCAGGAATTGATAAGGGGAAGGTGTATATATTATATAGGTGTGTAGATACAATTCAAGTACATGTATGTTTGTATGTATGTAGAAATGTATTAATGGAATGTATTAATGTAAGTAAGAATATATTAATGGAAAGTGAGTTTTATAAAGACTTTTTAGTTTTTACTCCCATTCTTTATCGGGACACTTTAATGTGTGCATCAGGCAGTTGTACTTTAAGTACAATCTGTTTTAACTGCTTGTACATTTGAGTGTCACAATAAGAATTGAAAGTGTGCAAATCACTTCCCTTTTATTATTCTAAGAGCGCCGGGTAACGTGGCTCAAACTCAGATATATATGGTTTTATAAACAGATTTGAGATTTTAGTTTTTACTATCAAAAATAAAAAGTTTCCTGAAAAAATGAAGTATTTTTCATCGACTAAACAAACTCTTAGGTTTTCGTGTTGAGGTTACTTGATAGGCAATGACTCAGATGTATATGGTATAATCGAGATATGTTAGTGAACTTTTTTTTTTTTTTTTTTTTTTTTCTTTTCCTTCATGATCCTCAAATGGGTTGCCCATCTTTTGAAAAAGTTCAAATGAATTATCATTATGTTGTTTGTTGATTTTATGAATGGACTATCGAATAAAAAGTTTGAGACAATATTTGTGAGATAACCATCATCAAACGATTTAGTGGTAAGGTCTTTATTTTTTTCACAGGATGTTAAGTGTTTAAACCTTATTAGGTATGTACATTTGGAGGTGTCCAGAGAAAGGTCAGAAATGGTTCCGGAATTAACTTTGTAAGAACGCGTACATCTGATTTAAAAGAAGCAACAATTCTCGAGTAACCTAGATATATGAAACCTCATGTTTCTTCTTGTTTAATATTTGTGAGATAGGTGACGTAAATTAAATTTTTGATGCTAAAAAGTAAAAAGTAAAACTGAGGTACATGTACTATGTCTTAGGTATAGGTGCTGCATATGTGTTTGTGTGTATGTTAAGAGGGATCGATACGGGACGTTATAGCCTCTCACACCGACTGGTAACGCGAAACCCACACCCGACCTCATGTCATGCGTACTCGCGTCATCACCACCAATCATGCGATCCGTCTTTTTATCGATGGTTTGTGTTTTCTAAGTTCTTCTTATTTTCTTATTTATTTATTTATTTTTTCAGGTCAAGATGAAGCAAAGGAAGAAGATGCTTACTAGCAGGGTACTCGTGTGTTGTGGCGGCGAGTTCCCTGTAATTGATATTTTTGGCGAATAATATTTTCTATTATTTATTACGGCGACAATAAGTTTAGAGATGACGAGAATCTTTTTGCAGTCACGGTAAACTATTGAAATTCTGAAGCCGTTGATGATATTTTATCTAAAACCTTCTTTTTTTTTTTTTTTTTTTTTTTTTTTTTTTTTTTTTTTTTTCTAACACATTGATATAGTATTTTTTTATTTTTTTTTTTTTTTTATAATTTTTTTTTTTTTGTTTTTTTAGTTCGAACACAAGTTATATGAACTTGTTAATTTTTTTTTTGATTCATAAGTTTGTATTATTTAAAATTATTCATAAAATGTCTTCAAGTTTTAGGAAAATACGAGTAGTGTTTATCATCTTGCCTGGTTTGTATATTGTGGTTTATTAATAATACATTTTATTAAAGGGGTGTTTTAAAGTTACATTAACTGCAGGTATTGACCGTAGATATTGATGTATAAATTGATTGTGTATCTAGCTTAATTAGTTGTATTTGTTTAAAATCTATATATGAAAATCTTAAAAAATTGGAAGAGGAAGGATGGTTTGTGTTTTATATGTGGTTAGATACTCCCTCCGTCCCAAAATTATTGTCATGAGAGAGAAATCACAAAGTTTAATAAAAGTTGGGCACTTTGATTTTCAACCACTAAAATACTAGATTCTCTAGTTTTACTTAATAAGGAAAGTGAACAATTATTTTGGGACAACCCAAAAAGAAAATGTGGACTATAAATATGGGACGGAGGGAGTATATTTTTCATTTTTAACCTTTAAAATTTTATTATTTTGCCTTTAGTCCCTTGTAGTATTATATTTACACCGTTAGTCCTTTTAGATTTGCAATGTTAGTTCCTAAATTGTATTAAATTCGATATAAATTTAATACTTTATGTTATTTAAATTACGTAATGTTTTTATTTAAATGCGTTATTTTATTTGAATAAATGAAAAAATTAAAATTGTGGAGTTCAAGGGGTGTCTTGTAACTTGAGTGGCGAAAGAATGATGTTTTGGTGCTAAGTTATAGATTATGAGTTATAGAGAAAAAATGCTAATCTGGCACACTTTTTCTCTATAACTTGAGCCGTATTGCTTCCCGGCTGAATAAGGATGTACTTGTAATAAAAAGAGATGAGATGAAAGTGAAGGGGGTTAAAGTGAAACACGTGGGTGTCAGGTTAGTGTAAGATGGAGAAACATGATCTTGTGTATCTTTTTGTCTAATGCACACCAAAGCATATGACAAAATACATATGTAGCTAGTTAAGCAAAGTGAGAAATATACTTTTAACTTTTATTTCGCATAAAAAAGTTATGTTGGGAATCTTATTTGACACGACCAAATTTTAGTTTTTATATTCCCCCTTCCTGGCAACTTCTCTTTGTATTGAATCTTATCTAAAATACCCTCCACGTATATCTCCACACATAAATAAAAACTATTTCTATTTTCGGGTAACTTTCAGGATAATTTCCCTGCAAAAAAGGAATAAAAAGGGTTTTGCATGAGGGAAATAAAAGTGATGCTATATCATCCTAAATACGTAACTTCTTTTTTTTTGAACAGCACATCAATTAAAACACTAGCAAAGAGCTAGAAAGGAATTACAATAAGTTCATACAAGAGGATATAGGATCAACAGTCCAATCTATCCAATTAGGTACAAGATTCCTACTTCTATGAAAAATCCAAGAATGCGAATAAACCATGATTTCATCCATGAGAGTATCCTTCCTTGATGGTTTTAAATCAAAACAAACTCGATTCCTATATCTTCAAAGAACCCAAAAAGCTGTTTGCAAAACCACATCAAAGCACAACTAAATACGTAACTTCTTAAGAATCTTTAATGGCACAAGTCCTTAATTCACTAAGGGGGTTGGCAATGGGTGCGGTGTGAGGCACGGTGAGCACCACCCCGTGCGGGAACACCGCTGCCTTGCTTGCGGTGAAGGCACGGTGAGGCCCCGTGCGGGAAAGTTTACCGAACGGGGAGAGAACAAATTCGAACGTTGGGGGAAGAAAAGGAACGTTGGAGTGGATCTATTTTCTTTTTCTTTTCTTTTTTTTGATTATATATTGGACAAAGATCAACCTAAAGTGGCAGTTTACCATGGATACAGAAGTTTATTCTTGAGGAAGAAGATGATAACTTTGGGTTGGCAACACATGTTTGACCCTTAAAGTTCTTATTGTTTACATTTCGCACCTTAATGTTTCTAAAGTTTTTAAAGCTATATCTTTAATTAAAGGCAAGTGTACAAATTTAACAGTTTTAACCCTTGTCTAATATTATGTAATGTTTATTTAATTTTAATGAAATTTTAGTTTTTAATAAATTTTAATAAAGTTTAAAAAAGAAAAAAGAAAAAAAAAATGAAGTAAGTGAAGGGTGAGGGGTGTGTTGCCAACAAAAAATGGGTGAGGGAAGGAAAAAGTGGGAGGATGATGTGTCATAAGGGGATTGGGTGGAAGTGAGTGAAGGGAAATGAGGTGAGGGGTGTGTTGCCAACCCCCTAAGTTGGCTCACTTTATCATTTACCAATCAACACATCACACGTAGGAAGATTATTAGACACAAATTTTAAGAACATAAATCATTTTCCGCAAAATAAAGTTTGCGATTGCGTTTGGGCTATGGAAAGATGACATGTCACTTTTGTCGATGCTTTTCCCCCGATCACGCTCGTGTGTTTACTATAACTAAAATAAAAACTTTACTTTTAGAAAGTACAATGCTATTAGTGGCCTTAAGTCAAAAGAATTTTGTTTATATTGTTTTTTTAAATAATGAAAATTTGTTTTAGAAATAACGCCAATTGTATTCTACAGTGTATGATGTGCATCAAGATGACATTGTTAATTGTTAACACATTTGTTAGTCTTCGTTATCATTCGTTAATTACGATCCCTACTTTTACCTTCTTTATGTTGGAACATGTAAAGCAATCCCACATTGCTAGAAATATGAAACCAGTGTCACTTTATATAATAACTTTCCACCAATGTCTTCCAATTTGATCAAGTCCTTTGTACTCGGCTTGGCCTGTTTGTTTAATTTTTTTCATTAAGTCATGTTAATTAACAGATGACTTAATGCAGACAACCTCAGTTTTATTACTTAATATTTTCAGTCATCTTTCTCTATTAAGTCACAAACAAACAGTTTTCATATGACTTAATTAATTCAGTTTTTTTCATATTAAGTCAATTAAGTCGAAATCAAACACCCCATTAGTGGTGGGTTTTAGCCATGTTTTGGCTATTGGGCTTAATATATGTATGTATAATTAATATATATATTAAATAGTCAAAAGATGGATCTGTATTGCAACATTTCTATCAGATTCGTTAGATTCAAATATTTATTATTGAATTGATTGTTGAATCCTCAAAACAGTCGCACCAATTAGGGCAAAATTCTGTTTTATTGCAACGTTTCTATCAGATTCGTTAGATTCAAATATTTATTCTTGAATTGATTGTTGAATCCTCAAAACTATTTATTCTTGAATTGATTGTTGAATCCTCAAAACAGTCGCACCAATTAGGGCGAAATTCTGTTTTACTGCATATTGCAGGCCTCAATCAAGTTGTTGTAATCTTTCGATTTCTGTGTAAACACTTTGTATTACGATTTGTAAATTCCTAACACTGTACGACATTACTTTTGAAAGTTGTGTGAATGGGTGATATATTTTGGTGGAAAAAGTGTCACTGGTTAACCGGTAACAACGGAAATATAACTTAGGAAATGCTCGGTAATAATGGAGGAAAAGAAAGTGATGTGTCGTTGTGACGGTCGTTAGTCATTTGTACATGCCTATGCTCTTAGTAAATATTGCTGTGATCCATATTAACTGAAATGTTGTTGCTACTTTGTGTAAAATTGATTCATTGATACACAGATTATTTCTAAAAACTCTTTTTTGTTGCAGTTTCTTTACATGATAGCATACATCAAATTACATAACCAACACCACTCCGGTATAGAACTGGACACGCATAAACAATCAAACAGTCTCCCATCAGCTCACTTCCTCCTTAGAGCCACTGCGGATATAATAACCAAAACTATGAAAAGCAATGCTGTGATGAAGGAAGCTACCACCGCCCCGCTAACACGTTGGCAAAAGTCATTGAACTGTCTGCAAATCGCTCCCCAATTTGCATCTGAGTTGCCATTGTGTGCCAAGTAGACTATTGCTGCAGCTGCAGATGCAGCAGATGTGACCAAAGGCACTGCAATCTGAGTATGCAAATTTTAACCAAAAAAAAAAGAAACCATTTATTAATAAATTTGTAGGAAATGAATTAATTGTTTTCGACTGATTTACTTATATATCAAATGAGTCAAACAAAACAAAAATATTAAGCTGATAATAAGGGAGGTATAAGGTTATTTTAAGGCATGCAAAACATTCTGGATAGTTTTACACTTTTACTAAAGGATTTACAGTACCATTGTAACAAGATTGTTTTGTCACTCTGTCAGCATAATTATCACTTACGTTATTGATAGAAAAACTTTGAGAAAAGGTATTTGGGGATAACCCATGAATGATGAACCCAACCTACCCTATTTTATCTCCACTAAAAATTACCCGTTTTAACCAAAACTCGTTCATTGACAGTAATAAAATGCTTAAAAGGTCTGTGTATTGAATAAAATAACATATTGTTTGACAAGTGTTATGTATAAAAAAAAAAAAAAACTATGGTATAACGTACAGTGTCGAAAGCAAGGAGCATCAGCCTAGCTTTCATGATATGTGGACGAACGATGCACACGATAGAGAATGGTAAGGAGAGAACCAAGTAAGCACCAGCCGTAGCATTTGCAATCACGAAAAACCTACATGATAAGAATAACAGAACATCGTTATGAGAAAGAATCAATGATACGTGTAATGACTAAGTTGACCATAATATTACGTGAAAGCAGGGAGGTCGCTGAAGTCAGCTTCAAACTTGAAAAATTGAGTAAAAAAAGGAAGCTGTTGGCTAGTCGTGCCCATAGCGGTAGCGGCTGCTAGAGCTGCAGCAATGGCACAGATCCTTATAATGAAGTCAAATATGCCAAGACATTTTTTCCACCTTGACGCTAGTGCTAGTTTGGCGACTTTCTTGGTGGCTTTCTGAACGACAGGAGAAGGGGCGGCCTTCGTTGACTTAGATGACTTAGACTCGGTTACGGGGATTGGAATATCACCATGTTCTTTGGTTGAATGACCCGAATTCATAGAAGCAGTTGTGCTTAAAGATAAGTGAGAGTTTTAAGAAATTTGCTAAGGGGGTTTGGTATATATATGCACATTTAGAGATGATGGATTGGTTAAAGAATATGAAGGGAGTTGTTGCCAACTTGCTCCACTTCAGCATCATGAGCAAGTTTTCAAATGAGTTTGGTTGTGACTTGTGAGTTTATAAAGTGGTTACTGATATGTTTACGACTTAAAGTTTGATAATAAGATGTAAAAAGATGGTAAAAACTAGGGAAGGTTCGGTAAATCTAGACAAGCGCACAGAAATCAATCTTGTTGGCAACAATTTTTTTTTACCTGTTTCTCATACATAACTGTTATGACTTAAAAAGCACAATAAACGAGTTAGCAGACAATGTGCCCCCTTAATTTTGTTCTCTAAAACTTCACCTCTAGTTAGATATAACAAGACAAGCTGATACAGCTGGGGTAATGAGTAAAACTATGTCCGGGTCAAAATAGGTAATCATATGCCATACGGGGTTGTGACAAACTGACAACCTATTGACATTGTCACAATATATCAAGTATGATTAAACTGTCTTAATCAAATAGTAAAACAACTTCTTGTATATAAGACGATTGACACCTTTAAAAGCATTGGAATAAATGTTATACGACTTTTGACCCGTTTAACCCATTGAGAGATTACAGTTTTATTATCTACTACTTTAATACTTAACCATTATGAATAGATGCAACTCCAATCAGTCTGCTTCATACATATAAGTTGAAACTGCCACTTCTAATCTCTATCGCCGGCTTTTATTCCTTACTACAAATTCACAAAAAATTACAACCTCTTTTTCTTTAAAGATTCTCGTATTGAAATATAGAAACTCAGATATAACCATATGCTATTGTGTCGAGATCAGAAGATTTCTTTATCTTTTCATGATAGTTTAAGTATTTGACAAATTATCGTCCTACAAAGCATTAGACATACCAGCCTATGCGGTATCAAACTTGTACAGGACAACATACTAATTAAAAACAAAAAATCCAACTCGAATCAATACTCCTCTGCATAATCATTTTATAGATATTCATTCAGAATCAAATCGATTCAACTACTAAATTACCCATCATCTTGGCTAAAGGAGCAGGACATTTTGTAACAATATCAATTCTTGATGAATTTGATGAATGCCCAAAAAGTGATAAGCTTAGCATAGCAAGTTCCATGAGTGACAATCTTGATGACAAGAATCCATGCCAATATTCTGGATTCAAATCAAAGAAAGCATCAAAAAAGCTTCTTGTTCCATTCAAATCAAGTTTTAAAAGTGTCTCCATCCCAAATGTGTAGTATTCCCTTGTTAATCTTCTTTCTAAAGGCCACAACCCGTTCCACACTCTGTGATAAAGTGGTTGACCTCTAATCATCCTAGTCGAACCAAGACACTCGACAATGGACTCAGCGAGGATTGGCGCCAAGGCTAGTGTCCTAGCCACCATGTACCCTGTCGATGGGTGGGCAAGTCCAGCGGTTCCACCAATCCCCATCACGGGTTGAGGAATTGTTGGAAGTGGCCCACCCATGGGGATCAAACATTTCTCGCTCTCAATCACTCTCTTTACTTTGATACCCATATGCCTTAACCTTGCTGCCATTCTTAACTTGATCTCTTTGTAAGATAAAACCGGGCGGCTAACCAATGAAGTCTCTTCTAAAAAGACTAAATTTGAATCAAAGGGCATAGCGTATAGAAAAGTTGGAAGCCTAGAATTGCTAACGCGTAAACTAGGCTCATTTCCAAGGTGGGAATCTCTCCAATCCATTAGTAGCATCTTGTCAAGATCAAATGGATGTTCATCAACTTCTGCTAGGATCCCATGAGCTATTTGGTAACCATGGTTTCTAGGCTTATCGTACTCAACAAAAGAGCTTGAAAAACCACTTGCATCCACAATCAAACTAGCTTTTAATTCAGTCCCATCATCACAAACAACAGAAGACTCAAATTCTTGATGATCAACTTTCCATACTTTCGCCTTATGGAACTTAACTCCATTGGAAACACACCCATCAACCAACTTCGTCTTCAACGTCTTCCTATTAATTCGTCCGTAAGGCCTATCAAGATACTTAGTCTTATGATCATCAACATGAACAGAAGCCATAGGCCATGTTTTATCAAAACAATCATCAAGACCTAAGCATGACAACTCGTCAACCCAAGAGCCATAATTATTAGGCCACATAGATAGTGGGTCAGGGTCAACGCAACATACCCTGACCCCATATCTTGAAACTCGTTCCGCCAGACAAAGCCCGGCTGGACCTGCACCAATCACGATCAGGTCTAGCCGGGCTCTTTTTGACGTGTCTAGCCAGTTTAAGTCAAATTTGATAGGTTCAGATTTGTTTTCTGGGACCAAGTCAAGAAAGTTGCCATACTTACTATTTTGGACTCTATGGCTAGCATTTTTGTGTGGTTTTTTTAACAAAAAAGTGGATGTTCTTAATGGTGAAAAAGAACAATAAGAATGTTTATGGGAAATTGAAAATGCAGATGGTGATAATGGAGTAATGAGAGCTTCCATTGGATGTAAGATATGTGAAAACAATAGTAAATGGTGATGTTTATAAAGAAAAACAAATGTGGATCTCGTGTAATACTAAGAAAATGATGCTCTTTTGACACTATTCTACTTTGGAGTATTGTATTAAACTTAAAAGATTCACAAATACGAATGATTTCATTTTTAAATATTTATGTTTATTTTAGTATAGTTAGTTGTTTAGGCACGACAAAACACCAAAACCAAAGGGCATTTTAGAACTAGACGCACCTCCAACTGAGTGGTTAAGGTATCTCTCCTTCATATTAAGCAAAAATGTTTTTCTTAATGTTTAAAGTTAATTAAATATAAGTAATATTTAATTTTTAAAATACCTTTTAAAAACATAACTTTTAATATTTTGTTTACTTTCTCATATTAAAACACTTTTAAAAAAAATATTTAAAATATTTGTTTTAATTTTTTCCCCCTAAAATTAACGTTGTTTTTAAAATTACCCAATTTTTACCATCTTTTCTTTATTTTTTTTTATAAAATTCATCACAATCTCATTCTTAATCCATATCCATATTTTAATCTCAATAATTTAAAATAATACTGGTATGATGTTGTTGTCATTTCGGATGATGATGAATACTTGTCAACGTCAATTGCTAAATGTTAAACGAATATCTTAACATAACTATTTGTTGCTATAAAAATTTGTCATGCACGAGTACACCCCTAGTATTTTTAAAGAGTTAAAGTTATGCTATTGCATTGTCTTACACCGGCCATAATGGTCACCAAACTCACAGGTGGTGGTGACCTATGGTGCGCGGTTGCCTGTTATACCCTATCACCACTCGCAGTGGTGGGTTTTTGCACTAGTTTGGCTTTGTACTTTTTTTTGTGTTTGTGGGGTTACGAGTTTGTTTGTTTTCACTAAAAAGTGTGAGTTGACAGGAATACCCTGACCCCGTTGCTTTTTTGGCACCAACCATTGTTTGTTTAAAGTAATGTATATTATGTGTTTGGTTTGGTGGTCGCCACTACTGTTGTTGGTGGATGGTTTGGTGCTATAATCAACGGTGATGTGACGTTGACGTAGAAGTTACGAGTTTGGTGACCATTACATGTAGTGTTAAAACATATATATCATAGTGAGCATACAGAATATGAAATTTATAACTCCTAAAGTAATTCAATATGGTTTGTGGTTTTTGAGTTTCTATATATCATAGTGAGCATACAAAATATGAAATTTATAACTCCTAAAGTAATTCAATATGGTTTGTGGTTTTTGAGTTTCTATAAATCACATAGATTTTTCGATTTTAAAGAAATTTATTCTTTTGCGAAATGCATCTTGTTTAAAAGTTTTGTACTCTAGTACAAGTCTTCTTTTTAATAAGATTGCACCTGATAAGTTTTAGTCATAAGTACGTCGCTAAAATCAACTGAAAATAACAGAATATTATAGTATGATAACAATTCTATTTTTCATTTTATAGAACTAATCATGACATACTTCAACATTAGAGGATGAAGCACCAAACATATAGTGCAACGGTGCAACCTGAGAGTGGTGATGACCTCAAGATGGGTTAGGTAAGTGGACCCCCAGGCCCAATAAATAACTTCCACCTCATTTAAAAATTTCACTTTATTGGACTGTTTCCTATTTATTTATCTAAATTGAACCTTTTGTGTCTATTAACGTGTTTCGAGTTTTGTTTGAGAATGATAAACATGCCCAGTGTGTTTGATTTAAATTAATAAACTAGCTACTAAAAACTACATGGCATAAAATATAAAGTAGTTTTATAACAGCATTTGGAACTATATATAGTTTTATAATTCATCTGTACAAGCTATTACTGATTAACATATAAATACTTTTTTTAAGTGAAAACGCGGATTAATATTGAGTTATATAATAGCATTTAGTAGATTAAAAGTCACTTGTTATCGAGAGTAACTGTTATCGCGTTTTCAACAAAAGTTACATGTTCAGATAAAAATATGATTGTGGGAATTGAAAAAAATTCAGAACAAAACCAGTTCCTTAACCGAAATTTAGAACTAGGCTGATGTAATATTTTATTCATCAACAGTTAAGCAAATATATTCAAGACTTAGTATCACACTAGAAAAAATCTTAAAATGAGAAGGATGAGAAATAACTATAACCATACATTAGAGATGCATCGACTTGAATTAGATGCACATATAATCTTTTAAATGCATCGTAACATATTTTCTAGTGAAAAAATATATACATATATATTAGATGCATTTCAATAAGTTAGGCGAATCCTATGTACTTTTCGTCCCATGCTGGTCAAATTTGTTGCTAGTACTACTTTACATCGTTTTCACTTCATTAGCAAATGGAAGACGTTGCGCCTGAACGTGGCTCGGTTTTGTGGATTGTAGAGTAACGTCATGCATATGGACAAGAGAAGCAGAGCCGGAGACGAAGATTACATCGAAAAGGCCCTTCTAAACTATGAAGCTGAATATTGAGTACAATTTACACTTCGTCATTGTTGGGAGATTTTTAAAAATTGTACGAAATGGATGGATATTGAAGTTCCAAACTTTGAAGCAAAGCAAAAAGAAGAAAGTCCAAGAGATACAAGTTATCTGGGTCTAGTTCGTTCAACCCAAAGTTTAGGGATACTAGTATTAATCTGAACGTGGATGCTGGAAACGACAAGGAAGATGAGGTGCAGGAAGTTGTACGACCAATTGGCAAGAACATAGCGAAAACATTGAAGAAGTTTAAAAAGTTTTATGCGAATTACGTTTCGATCAAAAAGTAGACGGAGGTTTGATATTTGTAAGGTGAAGAAGGGGCGAAGTTAAAAGTATTTTAGGGTTTGGGGTAAAAAATCTTTAATTGGGTAAGTGATTCTTATTTAGGTCGTACACGTGTCCAAGGGATAAGACTCGTCTGGACTCCAAACCATTTTCAAAATTCGAATTGATGTTTGATTTGACCGAGTTATTTGGGATAATCACATCTATACTTTCGCTTTATCCCAATGCAAACAAGTGGGATTAGACGGCTATGGTAATGATTAATGCACATTTAATGCGAAATAATTTTAAACACCTACCTTACATTCGTTACTTTAGCAAAAGGTAGTATGTGTAGTGGAGTCGAAAGCAATACAATTTTTGTATATGCATCACTTTTGAGTGGGGGGCTTGATGACGTACCTTCCAAGTAGTTTGAAGGTCTCCCCTTCGAAATCTCTTGAATACTAAACTTCGAAAGACTAAGTCAGACTTCTAAAGTCTCTATTGGCGTCAAACCATTTGCGAACAATGGTTACCAGTTAGGTAATTCGCCAATCGAAATCCCACATCCTTCGGGATGTAACCTTCAAAGACCATAAGAAGGAGGAACACTTTTACTTGGTTTTACCCACGTCCTACGCTCATCCTCAGTTTTCCAGCCAAGGAAAGGAACGTGGGTCACTAAGCCTAAGCGGTTACCTATGATCACGGGACACCCCCATGATCTCTAGAATTTGTGCACAAGTTTGCCAAACCCTATTTTCATCTTCCAATAAATAGGTTGGTCGGTCATTTGGTTATGGTCTGCTCTCAAACATTCTTACACTTTACCAATTACATTCAAACAATCATATCACATACTTATTCGCACACCGGAGGTGGTTCGCAGGATCCAACCCATGCGCATCACTTAACGTAGTGTCTTCGTTTGTCTTATTTTAGGTTTCGAGCAACTTGGCTAACTCACCAAACATCCCCTAATCCTTCGATCACCATCACAAGGGCAGGTAGTGTAAAATATTATACGATCACCATGCATTGTACAAAGATTTCAAGTTGAGTTAATAATTTCGAAAAAAAGGACCTAGCCTAAATTGAAGGTACAACCTTTGAACGTAGAAAATATAGTTGATATGTTAAAGTTATGGAGAAAAGTTGTAGTGTGTTAGCATTTTAGTCTGATTAAGTCGATCATTTTTTTTTTACTTTGATAAAAACTTACAAGGTTTTGGTCATAAAATAGTAACGAACTTTTTCAAATGTATCAATTTGGTACATGAATTAAAAAGTGTTTCACTTAATATAACAGACTTTCACCTTTTGTACTAATATGCACGCAAGAACTTGTTTTATTGATAATATAATGTTGATGACATGTCATGGGATTTATTCGTTTTACTCACATGTCTTGCGGTTTTTTTTTAATAAAAACTAGAAAGATCGTGCCATTTTTTTAGAAAAAACTAGCAAGACCTTGCGATTTCTTATCAAAAATTGACAAATTGTAGCAAGACCTTTCTATTTTGGGCAAAAGGGTTACCCTTACCCCTGGTAAAATATTACTATTAAAAAAATAATTAAGTACAACGAGTGTGAGTGAATCCCAAACCTCAGGCCCAAAAAGCAAACCAAACATACCTACAATGCTTAAGACCTAAACTAGCATAAGAAAGATAAACCAATCTTATGAAAAACTACTATAAGGACAAGAAATAAATCTAATGTTTAAACTGACCGCGAAGATTTATATCCATCGAATCACAAAACGCGCGTTGTTCCGGAGTTAAACCTTGAAGGTCATAAGTGTCCTATATATCATAATCTTCATCCTTATGTAAACTAGCATCATATGCATCTCCACTAGTCATGAAATGAGAAGTCTCATCATAAACATCACTATCACTATCCGCAATAACTAAATTCCTAACCTTAATTAGAAATGGATTACCTATCCTTTTTTCCTTATTAACCATATCAGGTGTACTATTTGAAATAACACAAGGAGTAACATTGGATGAGCTAGGGATATCTTCATTGTTACCCATGTGTCCCACATTAGCCTCCTTTTGCATAGGAAGCGGCTTTTCATCATCACCCATAAGCACAAGCTTCCCCTCAATTATCTGACTTTCAAGCTTATTAATCTTTTCAACAAGAGAATCTTTACTAACATGTCCTGCATCAACATTAGATTCTACATTACCACTAGGTTATACTACATTAGCATTAGAAGCCTCATCCAGTTCACCTATAACACCAAATGCATTAGAAGTACTTAACACATTAGCATCCATTTTTGGTTGACTAGAATTAGAAGCCTCCTTTGTGTTATCTTTTGGATTAGAAGCCTTAGTATTCTTTGGTGCAACATGCATATACTCAAACTTATTCATTGGAACACCATTAAACTTCTTTGGATTAGCTCCTTTCCGCTTCACAACCGTAAACCCATCTTTAGAACCCGAACTCTTACCCTTGCCCTTATTTATCCCATTCACCAACGTTTAAGAGCAGCTTTGGGACATTCATCAAGAGAATGACCATATAACAAGCAAGTACCATAGCGAGGGGGATCCCACTCGTATTCGATACGAATAGACGCTTTCGTATATTCACTACCATTAAGCTTAGGAACAACCAATACTAGATTATCACGAAACTCATTATACGCATTAACTTCAATCAAGGCTCTTGCATAGCTGCTTTTCCCCCATGAATCCAAACACATGTTATTCGTATACGAGTCAAGCATCAATGGAGTACCAATCTTAGAGGCGATCAAGCTCAGCCCGTCGGATGTATACGCAACAACTGGAACATCACGGTACTTCACCCAAACTAGGACACAGGACAAATCTTCTTTCAAAAGGCTAACCGAGAATGACCACTTATTAAGAAAAATGGGAACTCCACGATTCATCCATGGACCATCGCGAAGAATAGAATCCGCACATTGAATAGATGAGAACTTAAAAAATAAAAATCCGTTCGCATTCATCGTTACTTTCTCAATACCATACTTCTCCCAATTATTACGAACGAACCATTCAACCACGGGAAATGCAGGTCTTTTACTAATAAAGTACCCGTATAGTGAATTCTTTAATCTCTCATTCACCTCTTGAACTGAAGTCAGCGGTAACCCAGCAATACCTTTCTAGTTTCATGGGTATAATGGCTTTTTGGATAATAGGCAAGAAATTAAAATTACGTATAATAATTAAGAAATTAGAATTACAAAAAAGTAATAAAAAATAAAAAATCTGGAACAATTTTTAATTCACGTACCAAATCGTTACATTTGGAAAAGTTTGTTACTATTTTATGACGAACAAACTCATAAAACATAAAGTTCAATGGATATAGTTTATACAGGTCATATTAGTGTATAACTACGGATAATTGGAATGATTGTCTACATCGTATCTCACTCATAACCTGTCTTTGTAGAATTTTGTTGTTGTTGTTGTTTGATGGATTCGAATTCGGATCAACCCTGATGTGTCTCATGAGTGCAAGCTTTAAAATTTATAACACGATCTACCAATGATTCAAACGAAACACATAGGAGCAAGTATCCTCGTCCGTGTGTAGCAAAAAATGATTCGGTAAGCCGAGGTCGTTCACAAGGATTTGTTCAGTTTCAAGATGAGAGTTTAAGATTTACTAACTTTAACAACAATTCCGCAATTCGCAAACAAGCAAATGATAATAACGAAGGATTCAATTATTAAGACTACACTTGCCTAGACTGGTTTGAACAGTTCACCTTGTTTGATTTTGACAATGGTTCTAACACTTTGATTAAGAGAATTAGATGGTGTTCTAATCAATTATTTCTATCATTAGCCATCCTCGTCAAGATTTTAAGATGATAAAAACAAGAAGTAAGTTTGATCATACACTTCAAGACCAAAACACTTTCAATAACCTGATTCACGATAGTTCCACAAGTTAATTGACAACCACACTTTTAGTTTCTTGTTTAATCGAGTTACTATATGAAATGATTAATACATAAAGTAGCACCTTCATAGACAAAGGGCGACAATTGATTAATTCATGATGTCCTTTTTG